>JAJEKB010011635.1:0-12369 GCA_022393335.1 Macrotrachela quadricornifera | reverse complement strand
TCATCAAAGATCTATCTGTGATGTAAATATCCGACCGAACAACAATGGAAGAGAGGAATAATTGAAAAAATAAGTGTGTCATTTTATTTCTGCCAGGGGGATATATGAGCCATTGTACATAACCACGCCTTATTTATAGACAATCTGCTCAATCGAGATTCTCAGATTTTGTTCAATTTAAAATCATTATATCGAGACAACTCTGAAAAAAAACACGTTTCAGATGTTTTGAGAAATATTGAATTATGGTAAAATTTTTAAGCTCATATACTTCTCAATATTATGAGGAAACCTTTCGAAGTATCAAAATATAGATTGATATGGCAGATCCAGCTGGATAAGCTGATCAGTATGTATACTAAAGGTCTAGAGATCGATAGTATATTATAGTGACTGAAATTTTATTTAGTTATATGATTGTTGAAGAACTATCGACAATCAATGAGCGGTTATCAAAAAGAAAGAAAATCATTAAATAAACGAGATCATCTATGTATTGGTTTATATTGAATCCATGTGCAAAACATGGATGCATATGAAATATTAGTATTGCCCAAATGGGTATGGAATGATTTGAGAGGAAATCTTACGAAATCAGAAAGACGATAATTATTTTATCAATATGCTTGGAAGTTGACTCCTGAGATGCAAAGTCAAAAAATGAAAATAAATATGCAGACACAATTATCGAGACCGATGTCGAATTTTAATCGTTGACCTAGTCATCCATTAAAATTTTTCCTTACTGAATACGAACAGCCTAACACAAACGGACTATTATTATAGTTCACATTAGTACATTCTTGTTATTAGCTTAGTTCTCGTCTTTACCCTCCCTATCGTATCCACTCTGTTCTTGTCAGGACGCTGTTGAGAAATACTACACATCATTCTGACAAGCAAATTTTTAGAAAGTATGTACCCTTATAGGCATGATAAGCATTTTTTTTAGTCAATGTGTCGTGTCATTTATTTCTTAATCCTTCTTTTTTTGTCACGTCATCGAAGTAAAAGTACGTCGTTAATTCTGTATTGATTACAGATTAATTAAAAATCCGTTATTAAGGTTTTTTGGAGATTAACGCAAATAGAATCATGAGAATATTGATCGATTGACTATAAAAGTGAGAGCTATTACCATATATTTTTTTATTCAATAACATTGTTCTCCATGGTTTCAATGTCAATTCATTATTCTATTTTCATTCTTCTAAGGTAAAAAATATCTTTTCTATATTTTAAATTTTGTAAGATTGAATCATTCTATTTCAGTTTGACAGGTTTGCATTTTGTTTTTAATATATTTCAATAAAAATAATATATTTGATAGTTAATATTAACGGTCAAACATGCCATGGTAAGTCTCAATATGATTTATGCTCATCAAATAATGGATGTGGATGTTTACAATTATCACTTTCTAATGACGTTGGTATTTGTGCTATTCTTAATTTAAGTTGTTCACAATTAAAACCATGTCAATCACCAGGTGATACTTGTGAAACAACTGATCATGTATGTGTTCATCATCCTAGATGTAATTCATCTCCTGTTTGTTATCCATTATCAATGATTGATCAACGATTATGTCCATCATCTTCAAGTAATACAATTTTACTTTTTTTTCTTATCAATAAGATGACCCACTTCTCTAGCATCTTCATTATCAACAATGACAACAACCTTTCGACCAACATTAGCAACAACTGAATCTATAACGAATTCTATTCTTTCTACTTATTCAAGTGCATTAACAATTGATAGCACAATAATGCCAAGAACAAACACATACTATAAAACAATTAATATCACTGTTAATACGGCAGGTCTTTACACTTTCACAAGTAGAAGTAACATGGATACTTTTGCTGCTCTGTTTATGGATGGATTCGATCCTTTGAATATAGGTTTATACTTAGTTTCATCTATTAATACGTTTGATAGTAATCTTCAATTTAAATTATCACATAACCTGAAAGCCGGTACTCCATATATTTTGCTTGTTACAACAAAGTTTCAAGGTCAAACAGGAGAATTTACAGTTATTGCATCTGGTCCAGATTATCTGCAACTTTTTTAATAAATAATTCATCAAGAAAGTAATCATGGAAAAATAAAATTGGAATATTCTAATGGGAAACAATGTTCTTTTTTTCTTACAATTTCGAATTGTTTTCTCTGAATTTTTATTTCCTTAATAACTTTAATATCTTAAAATATTTTGAAGATCACAACTAAAATAAATATTGGGTTATAACGATTGGATATATTATTCGTTTGTTAAAATTTCATAAGATTTTTCTCAAAGTGACAAATTCAGTTATAACCAGGGCTGCCTAAATCTCCTGACTTAGCTAGAAGATTCCAGGTTTTTAGACTTTTCTTCAGGTGAAAAAATCTGAACCCAGATGCTGATTTTTTTTATGGATTTTGTCATCTTTAATTTTAGTCATATTTTGAATCAACAAGATGAAGAAAAAAGAACTATCATACTATTTTATAGATGCAACAAACAATGAGAAAACATGTTGTATCTGTTTGTTCTTTCTGCATCAACCTTGAATGCCTTTTGTAAATCGACCTTCGGCTACATGAAATTTTTGTGGGCTGATAATAGAATGAACCTAAAGTATGATCTTGTTGACTTTTATAATTATATTTTCAATAATTCAGTTTTATTGAAACAAATTCAGTCTTCAGAAAAATGTGGTCATGTTCATAGGTGCCCGATGAAGTCCAGTGAGGTTGTCTCGATCCATATTTTTTTCTCGAACCCGGCCTCAATCTCGTTGAGATCGGGATCGAAACGGGTTGAAACTTTTTAGGACCTAGTTAATTATTTCCTATCGAAATGCAACTTTCTGTTTATTCAAAAATTCAATATAATATTTCGTAAAAATAAAACTAGAAAACACGTGCACACATATCAAGTAAAACTATGTTCACTAAAGATAAATAAGTTAGATGGAAGAAATAAAAAGTTTTGATTACTCTTTGAGTTCATCTTCACTTGATGCGATATTATTCTACCTCCCGAAAGCCTAATGAGAATATCAATATACAGAAAACACAGTTTGAATCGATGAAATCTAGAACTGTATTATGAATATGAACAAGAGTGCCTAACAATCAGGTTTAAACGAGATTGAGACGAGTTACTCTATTAGAAAATGGGATCGGGATCGGGATTCGGACAAAAAAACGCGGTTCCATCGGACTCTAGATAAATGGATAACTATTCGAACCAAAACGTATTAGAGAAAATGATAGATACATTCAGAAACACGTTTATCAAAATAACCAAAAATTTTGAAAAGTTATAGAGAAATTAATAAATAAAATCGTATCTTAATAAGTTTCAAATTGAATGATTCTCGATCAGTCGATATACACCTTCCTATAGTCGCAGGAAACATGCGTTGTTGCGATCTTCTAAGGACCAGTAAAGTAATAATAGAAAAGATGAACATAAGAATAGTGTTTCTAATGGCAAGTATACACAGCAAAAGCAAAAGGTACAGAACATCTGCTGCTCTTAAAATACATGTTGCCATACATTTTCTCCAAAAAAGCAGAGTGTATGATGTACACTTTGAGGAAGAAATTTACACTTTCCTTCTAATATATAGAAAACTATCTTTAATTTCAAAAAATTTCTTTCAACTATGTATAGATCGTGATTTATTAGATAAAGATTGTATGTATGTTTAATCAGACGATATAAACATTGTTTTGTTGGATGGTGCAAAAATTCTGCATTAAATTTATTTTTCAATTTCATACTATACACAAGTATCCTAGACGCTTGATCTTTTTGTTATTAAAAAGAGCATAATCAAAAGTATGGACATATATATGTCTTCATCTCATTATTATCAGAATTATTTTCAAGATTTGAAAAAAAATTCAAAAGCAAATCAGGGAAGTCTATGTTTCCTACAACATCCATTTATTTCTTTGTGTTGTTTTAATAACTATAGATATTTATTAAGTATCTATTGAAATTAAATAGTTACATATAGAGTCTTTCTCGTCTCTTGCTGTTCCTTAGTCCAGAGAAAACAGTCTCAATGATTAGGTAGCTGAGTATCTATAGAATACCTATAGAAATTCTTTAGATAGTTTGACAATCTTTAACTGGTTCTTGAAATTGAATAGTGCGAAACTCGGAAAGAAGAAATAAAAATAGATAGCTGTATGAGAATTAAAAATCTACAGATCAAAAAGCTTTTGAGCCCAAATTTTGCCTATAAATAGAGAATATACAAACTAGAAAAAGCCTAATCTATAAAATCAATGTTTTGAATTTTGACGTAAAACTTTGGCCATATCAAAACCTGAACTAGAGTAGCTCATATCCATGTATAGAACAATATCTGTAACAAACTGTTAATGTTAACAGACTCGTGTCTTGTGAATGCTTAGTCCAAAAATTCTGAAACTTTCTATCTATACTACTCTAGTTCAAGTCTTGATATGACCAAAGTTTTATGTCACACTTAAAACTTTGATTTTATGGAGAAAAAGGGATCCTATAAAAAACCTATAGTAAAATGCCGATATTTCAGCCAAATCTCAACTAGTGCCCTTATAGTCTCGGGCTTTTTCTAGTTTATATATTCTCTGCTTATGGGCAAAATTTGGGCTCAAAACCTTTATGATATCTCAGAAAGTTCTCTCATTAGACTTGAACCAATTAACTTTAATAGGATTTGTGACTTCTTTAGACAAAGGTCGTCAAATAAGGCGATGTGGAAGGATTTTAGACGGCATTACAAGTATTGTTAATCAAAAAATTTTTGTCACTAATTCCATATTTTAAGAGAATAATGGCTGAATTAAGTAAAATATTCTATAGATAAAGTAATATCTTTCATTGAAAATATGTTTCATATATTGAGAATGAATAAATTGACTAGTAGAGAATAATATTATATTAAAAAATATACGAAATATCCTATCATTATGCGAATTTTTTTTTTCTTAATATGAAATCGATGAATCAAACGAAAAAAGAAGCAAAAATAAACGAAGGTAATTGTGTTTATCTGTCAATTATATCATGGTGAAAGATAATATATCTGTTTTTATTGTGTATTATACATAATACAATGAATGCATAGATGTATGAAAAATATTTTATATCAAATAATGCATTCGACAATCATAGACAACGAATAATAATTGACGTGAGACTATTGTTTTGTTTTTGCAAATAAAAGAAAAAAATGTCCTTCATTAAGTATAATATTTATTTTAATCCACAACAGAAATATGTATTGAAGTTTGGATAGATAACATTATTATAAATGAAAGACAATGTATTAACTACAAGTGTTACACCAATTATTACTTAAAAGTTGATATTAATATATTTTAAGTTATAAAGATGAAGCATATTCAGATCATATGAAAGCTCCCATCATCAAACTAACAAGTTTAAAATATTAGTAGCTATTGACTTGTCTAGATGAATATATCCAAATTATACTGTCATTGAGTTGCATTAGAAAAGTATGTTTCAAATATTATTGAAAGATTTTTAAAAATCTAAGATAGACAAGTCAACAGTCGGCAATATTTTAATCTTATTAGCTTTGCGATGAGAGTTTTCATATGATCTGAATATGCTCCATCTTTGTAATTTACAACACAAACATTTTCATTGTTAGAAAATATCACATTTTATGTGCTTCAAATACTTTATGTTGTGTTTTGTTTAGATTTAATTTATTTATTCTATTTGCAGTTCAAATAACTATTGATGTTCTCTTTGTGGAATTTTCAATGGTTATGGTTATTTGTAGTTGGACAATTGAATATTCGATGTGTAGAAACAATTTGGCCTTCATCACCATCTTCCAATATACAACTATTAGGACTCTTTTATAACATATCAAATCTAACTACATCTGATATATTATGGTCTCAGCAAACTAATGCAATGTTTATGTCGGCTTTATTACTTTCTCAACAATATAATATAACAATTGGAGAACAATTTATTGGTTGGAAATCGGTACAAAATGGAGGTGAGGTGATGAATGCTATTAGCGATGCATGTCGACTAATGCCTGATTCAAACATTATCGGTATTGTCGGTCCAGTTTTTTCAAGAGAAGCTCAATTTATTTCTCCTTTTGCTGCAAAAGTTGGTATTCCTGTCATATCATATGCTGCAACTAATCCTCAATTATCTGATCGAAATGCTAATCCAACTTTTTATCGTACAGTTCCTTCTGATAATGAAGCTGCATTAGCAATTGTAAAATTATTCATTCAATTTAATTGGACATCATGTATAATTATTCATCAAAATGATGCATATGGATCTGGTGGTGCAAAAATAATAACTAACACATTTAGTAAAAATAATTTGACAGTTGTTGATACTATAGTATTTAATATTGCCACATCTACTTTTCTCAGTGATTTCAAATGGATTTTAACTCATAGCTCAACACGAATTATTATATTATGGGCTTCATCAACTTATACTTCCTTAATTTTACAAAATGCACTTGATTCTGATGTTCTTGGTCCACAATTCACTTGGATATTAAGTTCAGATGTTCCTCTAAGTAATTTTAATAGGAAATACTATGGAAAATTAAGCGGACTACTTACTATTGAACCAGTAGTAGGAAATGTTGTTAATGCATCAATTAATAATACATTATTAAATGATGCATATAATATTTGGCAAAAATATGAACCAGAATCATATCCTGGATCAGATAAAGTAGATTATTATGCATTATTTGCATTTGATGCAACATGGTTATTAATTCAATCATTAATAAAACTTTGTTCAATAAATAATAAAAATATTTCATCATGTATATCATTTATTAATACTTCATTTTGTTTTGATCGATATTTTATTAATTCAACTTCACTTATTAATATAATTAATAATATAGAATTTCTTGGTGTATCTGGTCTTATACAATTTAATCTTAATACAACTGATAGAATAAATGGAAATTATTATATTATCAAAAATATTCAATATTCTTCAAATAGATTAAATAATGTTCCAGTATTAATATGGTCAAATTCAAATGATTGGACATCATATCCACAAACAAATGTAATTATATGGCCTGGAAATTCTTTAAAACCGCCTGCTAGTTATGCAATAATGTCAGGTATAACCTTAAATATTGGTGTTATGGAAGCACTTCCATTTACTATAGTTACAAATGTAACAGATAAATTTGGAAATGAAACAACAAAGTTAACTGGTTATATGCCTGATCTTATTGAACTTTTACGAAATAAAATGGGATTTATTCCTAATATAATATTAATATCAAAAAATGAAACATATTCTAATGTGATTGATGCAGTAGCAAATGGTGTCTATGATATGGTAGTAGCCGATATGACAATAACTGCAGAAAGAAGAGAAAAAGTTGCATTTTCAAGTTCAATATTTGATAATTCTTTACGAGTCGTAGTACGAAATACAGCTACTATTGGTGTAGATTTTTTCGCTTTTTTAAATGTATTTACATTTAAACTTTGGATAACAGCTTTATGTGTTAGTATATATGCTGGTTTTTTAATTGCTTTAATAGAACGAGAAAAAAATGAAGAATTACAAGAACGATCAATTATATCATTAATTGCAATGAGTATGTGGTTTTCTCTTGGTGCTATTTTAGGACGTAGTGTAGATTTTCATGTGACAACAGCTGCTGGTCGATTATTAACTGTTGGTTTATATATTTTAAGTATAATATTAGTTGCAGCATATACCGCACGTTTAACATCAGATTTAACAATATCAAAATCACAAAATATTATTTCTGGAATTGATGATATCAAAAATGAAAAATTAGAATTTCATCGTATTGGTATTCTTACTGGTTCAGCTATTGAATACTATTATTTACGAGCAATTTCTAATGGTACTAAAAACTTCTATTCATTAAATTCACAACAAGAAATGTATGATAAATTATTGAATAATGTAATTGATGCATCTATTATGGATACTAGACTTGTAGAATATTCAATTAATAATAAATATTGTAATTTAACTTTAGTTGGTGCAGATTTTGACAAAAGTGCATATGGTATAGTTTTTCAAAAACAATGGTCCTATCAAGAAACTTTAGATATAAATATATTATTATTAAGAGAATCAGGTGCTTTAGATGAATTGTTAAAAAAATGGTTTAAAGGAAATTATTGTTCTGATATATCTTCAACATCTAAAACTATGACAATTGAATCAATGGCTGGATTATTTTTGACCTTTGGGGTGATTGGTTTTCTAGCAGTATTATTATTTCTATGGAGAAAACGATTTATTCTAAAAGATTATTTATTATCATTTGTTCTTAGGAAAAACTTATTATCTCAACAAAATGTGTCTTCTTTTGAACAGTCAATAAAAACTTCTGAATCTTTGTCTCTTCCTAGTGTAACTAAACGAACTGTAACATATTTTTAAATGTAAAATTTTCTTTTATTTTTGAATAATTGTTGATCTATAAAAATATTTAATATATAATCAGGTAATATAAGTTTTATAAAATACATGTATAGGAATAGGCTCATGTAAATGTCAGAACATTCAAATTTTGAGAATAAAAATACACAGAGTTTTTCATTGTATTCATATAGACGCGTCAACGTCTGAAATGTTAGTTTTATAATTGTTAACACGTTTTTATGCCTAACACACGTAATAATCATGCGAAAATATAAATGTGACGTGATTTTTATCAACATATTCACTGTTATCATTGAAGCAACAATTTATAATCGTATTATTGATACGAAAATAAATGTTTTAATCAGTTTTCCATATAAATATTTTTGTCTTCATTTATTTCCAAAATTTAAGTGTTTCAATAGTCAAGGTCAGGTAGTAAATACATACAAAATTCATATTTTTTATAATGGTTCAATTCAAGAGAAAAAAGAATTCTGTAGACGTTAGAATATTTGATGATAATATAGATATTTTTTTAAATATACAATTCTAACTAGAAAATTGCTAGTATCGAAAGAGCAAGCAAAAGTTTAAAATGAGTTCTCTAATCAGTTTTGTTAGTTGACGTGGAATTTGATTTTGTGACAGAAATGGAAAAAAAAATTTCTGTGAAAGTCAATGACTGTTTAAGAAGTATTAGCAATATACCGATCTCATTTGAAATATAGAGACTAGAAGTATTGGGAGAGTTGAAGTAAAAAGTATGTTAAAGTCAAAATATTATTTCTTCTATAGTATATTGGAAATTAAACAGCTTTAATAGTTCCTACAGATCAAATAATTTTTGAAAATTAGTGAATCCAACATTTTAGTTTCAATTCTGAATGAATTACTAATTACGTTTCTAAACTAAAGAAAATAGGTGTCATTTGTCACTATTTTTTAACTAATTAATACAATAATAAATATTGAGAAGCTACATTATCATTATTCGAAATTAGAACATAAAAATATATACCTTTATGTGTTTAGTTAATACATTGATCGATAAAAATCATACAATGAATAGTGAGATGACTATTCATTTCTTAATGAAACTATTTTTGATACCACTAAATTGCTGCAAGAGTCGTAGCAATTTATGTCCCGGAATCAGGAAAACATGTATGAAAGTTTCCATGAAAAATCAGAGCACTTTAATGCTTCTTCTAATGTAGTTGTATACGATAGTTAGCTAAAATAAAAAAATGTCGCTTAGACAAATAACATTAAAACAGATCCAGAGCGACTAAAATATGCAGCAAAATAATTTTTTTTCTGAATGTTTGTTATGCTCATTTTGTTCTCTTCTCTCCTCCTTCATTATTGTAAACATGCACTTACTGACAAGTATGATCGATATAATGAGTATATGTTTGATTAATTTGAAATATTTTGATTTCTATTTTCCAAATTCCATCAATATAGGATTTCCAATAAATTAAAAGTCAACAAGAAAATTTAATTTTTTCAATACATTTCCGATCGATAAGCTAATTCTTTTAACAAAAGATGCGAAATTTTTGTTTATAATGACAAAGTTCATCAGTATTATACAAAATTATTATTATTGACTTCAATTTAAAAATTCTCGATCGGCGACTGCCTTCCATTAATTTGTCGGTATTCTTCAAATTTCACAACAGCATTATTATACCATCTTTTTTTTTTCGTGTAATTTTTTTTTATCAGTGCTAAAGTGGAAATGATCTTCAGTTTCTGATGTTTATTATATATTAATCTTAAAAATAGTCATAATACAAAATTCGAAAGTTTATGTTAATAATTGAAGTTTCTGTTTGATAAAAAAATTTTCTTAGGTTTTTCTATAAGAGGACTGAGAGATAAAAAGCTTGTCAGTGCAGTCCCTTTGGGACCAAAATGTGGAACTCACATACTTTCAGAAGAAATATACTAAACAACCATCAGTTCTTGTTTGCTGCTAAGCAAAACATGTAGTGATCTTGAGTGCTCTTTTCTTTCGTCGCCCCACTACCTAGGAAAACTTTTGTAAAGATCTTCATTTTATTTATCTTCCCTCTTTGTTCCTCCTCATCAATGTCAAAGCACACACCATGCTCTTTGATTTTGGCTGCTAGGATCTGTAACAGAGATATGTCTGTAAGGGGGGAATGCCTGTAAGGTGGGGGAGCTCTAAAGACCTCGACTTAAAACTTACACTTACTATTTTTCTTCGAAAAAATATGTGAGTTCCACAAAATAAGTACATCAGTACGCATATATACATAATATAACACTTCACCAGTGAAAAGACAAAATATCGAGTTGTTCGAGCCAAATGAAAGACGATTCCTCCGTATCACATGAATCGTACAGAGAATGGTACCATTTTCATTTACACTACTAGGAAAATTCTTTCCTTAACTATGAATCCTCTAAAAGAGAGGACTATTACTCAATCAAATCTCAACATAAATTTTCTTCGCTACTATAAGAATAAATCATGTTGTTCTTCACGAACAAACCTAGATTTGATCGAATTTTCTTTCACGTGACCCAAACAATACTAAATTTTCTCCTTCTAAGAATCTGATGTTAGAAACCCATGACTAAGATAAGCTGTGTGATGGAAATCAAATAGAAAGCAGAAAAAAACACTTTGTTCGCAGTTCAATCGCGTATCTTCGGCTTTCCGAGAAACATACTGCCATTATACCAAAAGGCGTATCTCCTGTACGTTTCATGTACCCAGGAGAACATTGCGGAAGCAACAGTTACTACATAAGGAGGAAAACTTTTATTTCTAAACTTCTCAATATCAACACGAATGTCGAACAAATACAGATAAAAGCCAATATTATCAATAATAGTTCGTATTAGTAATGTTAGATTTCGGACATATAGCTATCTCCAATAGATAGCACTCAAGCACATTTGCGTACTACTAGTATGTACTACTTCACCATCTAAGGCTATTCCGTTCCTGTCATGCGGAACTAGAGAACCTATGGCTACCCCCATTATATAGGACTTGAGCATCTATGCGTATCTCTTTTATATAGTACTTGAGGAGCTAAAGGTACCCCTATTATATAGTACCTGAAGACTTAAGGTTCGTCTCATTATATAGGACTTGAAAACCTTAAGGTGTATCAATAACTCACTTTAACTTTGAAAAATCACAGTCAGAGTTTGAAAGTGCTGTACTTTAACTTTAACTGTGGAAGTTCAAAGTCGGACTTTAACTTTTAAAGGAAAGGTAAAGGGCCAGCCCTAGTCCTCCTCAAAAATCAACCCAAAAATGAAATATTTGACAATGCTACTTTTATTATCTAAATATCTCTCATTTCATGACTTAATAACTATAAATAATTTAAGAAGTTTTCTTATGATGTCTATATGCTGTTTTAAGGAAATGAATTACCTGGCTGATTCCTGAAGGGAACCAGGAGGAATATTTTCGAGAAAAATATAAGGTCGACAAAATCGTTAAATTAAACGTCGGTTAGCTCAATTTTTTATGCTGATTGTGAATATCAAATTAGTTTGGTCTCAAATTAGACTTTTTCTGGTCGAAATCATTGAAATAATACTGACAAAAAATACTCAAAATCATATCTCGAGAAGGGTGTGCTTCAGAATTCTTCTAGTGACCATACTTCTTAAACTTAGAAAAAAAAATGATTTTGTAAATTTTCAAAAGAGCTATTAAATCAACATCACCAGAATTTTAGTGCCTTCAATTTTTACGTTCAACTCTTTGTTGAAAGATAAGAATAACAGCAATATAGTAGTAGTGTCTAACAGTAAATTGGACTTATATCTCGTTGAACTTACGAGGAAACCGTCCGAAGTGTCCCCGCGCGATTTCGGTCGTTTACGTGCCAGTCGATAGAGGACATCGAGCTGGTAAAAAGCCT
>JAJEKB010011623.1:0-16981 GCA_022393335.1 Macrotrachela quadricornifera | reverse complement strand
TGAGGGGGACCACGGCTGTGAGTTATTTCGATACCTTAAAAACGCAGTATCTCAACAACAACAGGCTATGGGGACAAACCCTTTTAGGATTCTTGTCTACGCTATGAGTCCTACGTATAGGCAAAATATGAGTTCAAACAGAGAGTGTCACTTGAGGAGGTTCCCTCGTAAAATAAACAATCGTACGTTTATTAATATATTCAGATGTACAAAGAAAAAAAAAATTATTTGATATATGAAAACGTATCTCAATTGGAATTATTTTAGACATTTTAAAATCAATATTTGGTGTATATGTTTATGAGTAAAAGATCTACTAAGAAAATGTAAACATTTCGTTAATAAACGAATGAAAAGAAAAATTATGTTATTATGAACATTTAAAAAAAAAGAAAAAGAAAAAGAACGCGCGTTTTAATGAGATTTATTATTTGATGAACATTATTGTAAATCAACTATTTGCATTGATAGAAGTAACTGTTGTTTTATTACTATGTATTTTATTTAATAATTCAATTGGAATTTTTTCTTGATTTTTCGTTGAAATTGGTCCAATTGGTGTTTGAATTTTCTTTTTTTCACACCAACTAAAATAAAGAAAAATTAAATTAATAAATTCAAATTTAGTATTCTAACACATACGATCCACAAAAAATATGCCATAAAATACAAGCAATAATGACCTAAATATACCAATGAAATATATTTATTTTCTCTATTAAATAAAACATACAAAACCAGCAAATCCACCAAGACCAGCTCCAAGTCCTATAGCAATCGCATGTGAATCGTTTTCCATTAGAAAATTTTCTTTAAAAAAATGAACCTATTAAGTTTCATCATAAAAAGAAGAAAACAAAAATATTATTATATTTTCTGAGTACAACTTTTCTTTTCTACTTCAAAATAGGTAAGCATTTTTTTTTCTTTTTTTTATCATATTTACTAAATATTTTTATGCTCCCTTGTTTTTTTGATTTAAAAATATAATAGAAAACTTTAGTCATTTTTATTTTATTTTTTGTACTAATATATACTTACATTTTAAATAATAAAGAAAAAAGCCTATTGAAGATCACTGAAAAAGAAATTGTTGGGTAATGAAAATACTAAAATCGTTATCTTAATCAAGAAAAAAATAAAAATTTATGAATAGAGAATAATGTGATTAATTTCCCTAAAGAATGATAATATTACATATGTGCTTTAATATAGAAAAGGTAATATAGGTACATTGATCTTCATTTTATAATAATTTAGTTTTTTTTATCTAAAAAACCAAGAAAATTAGCGCTAATATTCAAACAATATTTTTTTCTATTAACAATAAATATGCAAAAAAATCAACAAACTACACGTTTATGTATCGATAAGAATCATACATATAAACAAGATGTTCGTTCTAGCTATGCACAAAGACATCACAAAAAATAAATGGTACAAATAATCAAAGATTACAATCTCAAGAAAATAAAAATTCAATTCATAATAATCAACAATCAAATAAAAAAAACCAACTATAGTACATGAAATTAATGGACAAATTACTACTCCAGATACAGAAGTACATATGGACATTATTAATAAATTTTCATTTATTTTTTATATTTTAATCAATTAATAAAATCAAGACATTCAGAATTCGATATCATATTCATAACTGTATCTATTTCTAATTGATCATTTATTATATTAATTTGAATTATTTTTGATTGAGTCATTTCATTAAGATTATCATAAGCTTTAGCCATTAAATAATATGTACCATTATTTGATATATACCATTCAAATGAATAAGGTGAAATAAATGCATTACCTAAAAATTTATCATTAGAATAATATTCAATTTTAGTAATATTTCCATCAATATCCCAAGCATGAATAGATAAATTTATTTTAATAACAAGACTATAATGAATATGACAAGATATATCAAATGAATTAATTAATTGTGGTACAGATAAATTAAATAATGTAGTTGATGGATAAATAAATTCAATATTTGGTTTTATATTAAATTGAAATTCAATATAATATTCACTTTTATTTTGAATTTTTGCTGTTTGTACAAAAAAAACTGGTAACCAATTAAATAAACCATTTCCCTTTAAAACAAAAAAATCTTTTTTTTTGTTTTAATTTAAAATAATTTCATATTTATACATACATCATTATAAACAACAATCATAAAATTTGAAAATGTACTAAATGATATTGATCCAGTTCTTTCATATGGATTATTATTAATATCATCTCCATAAAATGTAACTTTACCATCATTATCAGTTTTTCGTTCAAATTTATCATTTATTTTAATGCTTTCTTGTAACCAACGAACACCATAAAATCTAACTGTAAGATTTTTAATTGGATTATTAAACATATCTTTTATTTTAACACCAAATTTTAATGGAAATAATGACCAAAACATATCACTTGCCATTTTTGGTGTAACTATTTTATTAACATATTGATTAATAATATATATAGAATATTCATCAAAATTTGTATTTAAATCATATAAATAATTCATAATACTTCCAGTTGGATAATTATAATTAATTCCATTGAAAATTTCATTTTTATTTCCTTCAACATTAACTGAATAAAGATCATAAGCTCCTCGACTATGAGCTAATTCATGCGATAAAATACGTGTTGAATATTGATCCCATATTGTTTCATTCCATTCTAATTCAGGATTTATTGAAAAATGAATTGATCGATTAAAATAATCTGAATGAATATTACTACCATATGGTGAATGAGAATATATTATTCGATAATTACAATTATCTTCAGGTAATGGGATATTATTCATGTATGTACCATTTAAATTATCTTCAAAATAATCAAATTTATATGGAAGAAAATTAAAATGAGTATGAAAACCATTTTGACGATTGTAATATTGATTAACATTTAACCATTGTTGTTTTATTAAATGTTCGATACGAGTTCGTTTTTCATATTCAGTACCATGTCCACCATATGTCAAGACAATATCCATATTAATCCATACTTTAAATTTATATTCGTATGAACGTTTGACACCTTCTTCTATTTATAATTTTAAAATAAATATTATAAGAAAAAAAGATTAAAAAATTATTTACTGGATTTAAGATTTGGACTCATTTGTTCAGCAATTTTCATTAAAATAATAATCATTATAATCATAAGAAAATGTTTTTCAGCCATTATATTCTTTTTTTATGTTATAATTTTATCTCAATTCATTGTTTTATATACTATCGAAATGTTCTTAACATAACAATGAAAACAATAATGTTTATAGAGTTATTTTTTCAATAAAATATCAATAGAATAACTGTCCAAAAATAAAAATTATGTTTAAAATGTCAATAACATATTTCTTTATTGTTATAACATTTTATCTTATGAAGATCAGTAAAATTTTGACTAATAGAATCATCAATCCATCAAATTCAGAACAAATCTCATTAATGATTTTCGTACTTAGATTACAATCCTATCTAAACTGTAGATCCTATAGCTGAAATTAAGAATATCTTTAATTGTTTTTTGAATATGTCATCAATAAACACAAATGATGATGCGGGTATTTTGTTGTCATGTACAATTGATATGACTAATCTGAATGTTTCTAACATACGATTTATTCATGTTAATATGTGACTAAATATGTAATGGAATAACTAATTTTATTTCGTTTTTAAAAGTATTGTTTCAGTCATTCTTAGAAGCTCTTATACAATTTGTTCTACTATTTGTTTCAAAGTGTAGTGTTCTCTACTGTCTTTTGAGTAGCTCAAGAACACAATCAGTTACAAATCTGTAGTGTTAACTAATTGATAGAGGATTTTTAAAAAGACAGAAGTCTATAAAACGAGCAAGAATCCATCTTACTTAGAAGGCGCTATATTTTCTAAATTTTTGAAAGATTTGATTATAAAATAATGATACTTGGATAGTTAGTTAATTTTTGCATCATATGCATAGATGGGATGAACTATTTGTTACTGATCTATGCAAGCCAAACTGGGATAGCGGCTGTGCTTTAAGAAACACATCATTTTTATTGAAGTTCACTCATCTCATAGATCGTCTAGTTTTTAAAATAAGTACAAGTGGAGTTAATCAACTATGATAAATATTGTAGTAACGGTTATTTTGCACTTGTCTTCAGATTCCTCAATCTAATCGACGTATAAGATGAATGAACTTCAATAAAAATGCTGTGTTTCTTAAAGTACAGCCGCTATCCCAGTTTGGCTTGCATAGATCAGTAACAAATACTTCAGTCCATTCATGTATATGATGCAAAAATGAATTAATTATTCACGTATCATTATTTTATAGTCAAATCTTTCAAAAATTTAAATGATATAGCACCTTCAAAGTAAGATTGATTCTTATTTGTCTTCTAGTATATCAGTAGCTGATTGTGTTGTTGAGTTACTTAAAGAAAAATAGTGCAGGATACTATATTTTGAAACAAATAATGGTAAAGAATATCAAGAAACTAAATAAAACGTACTAATTCCAGATAATGTTTAGTACTTGTAGGAAAAAAACTGATCTTTTGTTTAACTCATTAAGATTCATTTATTTTCATGAAAAAAAATAATTCTTATTTTCTTGTATAAATGCAATTTATCTATTTAAAAATTTTCCTATATATAAATAATAAAATTTTCTTCTACTTAAAGATAAAACAATATGAAAGAGATAACGAATTAAAACAACAACAACAATAACAACATAATTTAGCTCAACACAAAACAAAATAAAATAAAAATCGTTTTTTTTTGCATTCCACAATATTATGATGAAGATGATCTTTGTTGTTCACTAGTAAACGATATTGGTGATGGTATATTTGAACATGGAGTAAGTAAAGTAAATGTAGCATCAATACTATCATCTCCATCATCATTTACTTGAACTTATATTGGATTTGGACATAACATAATTGATAGATTATTATCTATATAATATTGTTGTTTTTTCTTTAATTTTTTAAGAGAAATATTAATTGAAGGTGATATATATGAAGAAACATAAGAAGACATTGAAATAAGATTATTTTCATTTTTTCGAGAATTATTTAATGAATTTAATGTTGTTTTTTTTGAACATGAAATTAATTTTCGAAATTCTCTTCGAAAATCTTGTCCACTTAATGTATATAAAATAAAATTCAATGCATGTTTTATATACCATAATGATTCAAATAAATCAAGTATAAGTAATTTAATATTAGAAAATGTTGATGGTGATTTTAAACGATTTAAACATATCCAAATAACAGATGGACATGTTAAAAGCATAAATGCTAATATAACTGATAATAACATAATTGATAAACGATTATTTCGTTTTCGTTTTCGAGATGTTATACGTATCATACTAGAACGCATTGTTGTACGTATGATACCTATATTTGTAAATATCATAAGAAAAAATGGAATAACAGCAACAAAAAGTAAATCAAATATTGGTAAATAATAACGAAAAAATTGTCGAAATTTCATTGGTGCTATACATACAAAACGTGTTGAAAAATACGTTTCATTAGTTTTATTTTTATCTAAATGAATATTTATATTACGTAATTTCATATTCATACCTATAAAAATAAATAAAAAAATTAAATTTTAATTATATTAGTTTTTTTTTCTTCTCTTTACCTAATATATAAAAATAATGTGCATTTGCCAAACAAACAATAAAAATAAGAATACATGTTGATTTAATCACACGCCATCCATTATGACGATAAAAATAAAGTCGTTTTACAATTAAATATCGATCAAAACTAACAATAACAAGTATCCATGATGCTAAATGTGATAATGTTGATGAAAAAAATATATACGTACGACATATCCATACTGATGTATTACGTAAATCAACATTAAATATATATCGATATAAATGTCTCATTGATCTTGTATAAATAAATAAAATATCAATAACAGCAAGTATACATAAATATTGGCATGTTGATTGACGACGAAAACGTTTTCGTAAAAGAATTTTTAAACATAATATATTACCAATTGTACCAAATATCATTAAACATGGATAAAATATACGTACAAGACCAAGACGAATTATATCATGCCACATATTATGTCTTAAAATTTTCATCTATATTCAAAATGATAATATTAAGCTATATATATATATATATGTTTTCTCTTCTCTATTTAATAAAAGATGATTATTATATATAGAAGATTTTAGTTTTGTCTATAGAAATTGTTCATTCAACTATATGTGATATAGAGTATTCTGATTAATGTCACTTTTTTCTCTCAAGTACTTACTAAAAACAGAAGAAAATTATATTAATTATGATTAAAAATGACAGGTACTTCATTCTTACATACTCATGTTCATTTGTCATCAACATAACAATAATTCAGATTGATGTAATCATAAGAAAAAAGACAAATGCATTCTGTTTTTATAATGGTTTATTCTTAACAATTCGAATCATCTGTTGAGGACATTACAGGATCAATATATACCATTTGCACTTATTTGATATAATAATGGATTTTATAATAGATAAATAAAGTCAACTTTTGACCTTTATATTTAGCAAATATCCTCATATTAGAAATTATAATTTTCACTATTGAAAACAAATATTTTTCTAAGATTGACATCTATGATGTTCTATTAACAATGTAGAGTCAGTGAAGCTTTTAATGAAATTTCATGCAAATATTAAGTTGTTTGCTAATGGATTTATGCTATTTGAGTAAACAGACTCTTGTAAAACTGAGTTCAAATATTTAGTTGAGATTTCTATTTATTTGTTTTCATGTTTCATTTAAGCAAATGTAAGGAAAACAGAGATTTGATGATTTGAAACACCACTAAGCATCTCTAGTTTTTTGAAAAAATTGTTTAAATTCTTTTTAAAATGATAGTTGGATTCAGTGTAGAAGGACAAACATTCGTAAATAAATTGAAGTCTGTAATACACAATCTAGATTTGTAAACTGGTTTTCAAATTGGAAATAACGTAAGATGAGTAGATGATGTAAGACTGGTATAAAAGTCATTCGATAGAAAACTTAAAACTAAATAAAAGTAGAAATTTGACAATATTCGAATACGAAATGCTCTTGATTTTCTAGAGTAACTTTGGAAAACCCTGGTGATACAATTTAGAAATGAATGTTACACTAAGAAAGGTGAATAAACACTTGTAGAGGAAACTATGTACTAGTATGTAGTAGAAAAGAATGTATAATGTCAATGGTTGACTGTGTTAATTGTCACTCATTTTTTTTTTCATATTTGACGAACACTTGCGTCTGTGCATCTGTAAATATCGTCTGTACGAACAAAAGCTGGCGAAAAATATCATCATGATCTTATGGCATATGAACTTCATATAAATGTTAGAACCATGCTGAATGTTCAACTACGATGTTTTTAATTGATTTGTAGTTCCAGAAGCCTTTAAAAGTTCAATGATGAAAATTAAAACTCAAAAGAATTAAAGTATAAGTTAAATTAGCGAAAGAGTTTTATAGAGATTCTCTAGAAAACCATAATTGCATGATTCGTGAAAATCGTCAAATATAAATATTTGTTCAGTTTTGAATTCTCTATCAATTGATGTCTGAACCAGCTTTCTATTATGTGCTTGCGTTGAGCTATTTTAAATTTAAAGGAGAGAAGCTTCTGAAAATTTGACATTCAATACATAAATTTCAATTTTGGGTTAGAGGCTTAAATATTCTGTAAAAATGTTTGTCCATTGATGCTTGTTAAATTCGTCTAATAACACTTTCAATTATATTATCAATATTGTCTAACATTTATTTACTATAGCACAACAATCGACTTAATGTTGGAGTTGTTTCATTCTATTGTATAAAAATAACGAAAGTCTTCTCAACGCACAAATATCAACCGTGGACTCTTCTATTGTTAGCTTAAGCGTACACCAAAGTCATACGCTTGATTTTAAAGATATTGATTTAGAGATAATTTTGGTTTGGGGTTTGATCTTGCTTTTGAAACGTTAACAGAAAACTTTTTTTTTGTAGGGATGAGTTCATGTAATGTTTTCTGTTATGGCATGATCACTGCTGTCAATTCACTAGATTCTTTCAAATAAATGTTTGTGTCAGAACACATGTTGCAATTGCTAATATATATTTCTTCAATGTCTTCGTCAGTAGTTTCTCAATTCAAAAAGAACATCAGAGGTATTTTGAAATTAATTGAACAACTCTATATGAAGGGTAAATGAATGTGAGTGTGATGATAACAGGGGAGGATTTACATCACACACTCAAGATATTAGCAGACTACAGCTTTACAAAAACATCAATTAGTAGCAGTCATCAGTAGCTCATATTGTAGATTTAGCAATCTAATGGTGAGAATAATAATTTTATCCGAATATTGTTAGACTTTTTAACTGATAATAGAAAGAAAATAAATTGGACCCATTCCTTAGTGATTACTTTCATATAAATATATCATTAGACTTATATTTGGATAACATAATTCTGTATAAATAGAAAAGATTTGTATGTATGCAGTAATAAACGAAAATAGTTTCGACCAGTTTTTAGATAGCAATGTAGTCATTGTTAATAGTAAACCTTACAAAATACCACAATTAAACATAAGATTAATAATAATAGTAATACAAAACTCCAATTATAAGTAACATAACATAATTAACAAACATAAATACATAGCCATTATAGCTTTGTAAACATGTATTAGAACCAGAATAATTGTAAAAAAAACTCGTATTTAATCAACCGCTTTTGTTTTTATATTAGTTTATTAGAATAAATAAAATACTAAACTATTTTTATTTATTACTGCATATATACATATATATTTTCTATTTATATACAATATTTTTTCTCAATTTCACATATTTATATTAACATAATTCTATTATATTTAATGCAATTGTCTGGAATAATTTGCCTTATTATTTAATTAAGCTTAAATAATATTCATAAATAAAACAAAACTATTTATTATTCATATTTTTCATATCCTTTTTTATTTTTTATAATAAAAAATAAACGTTCATATTCATAATTGGATAAATAAAAATAAAAATAAAAATAAAAATAAAAATAAAAAGAGAAAAATACTACTGATTATGTCTGTAAATGTATATTGAGCATACAAAAATAGAAATCTTGTTTTTTTTTCTCTTTTGTTTTTCTAAATAAATAAATCAGCTAAATTATAAGTAAATGCTGGTTGAGAATTTTTTTTTGGATTTTCTTGATAAATAATAAATTCTAATGTTAGAAAATTAATATGCACCGTACAAAGTGTTGCAGAATTAACATCATTTCGATTTGAAACACGAAATATTGGATATAATTCATTTTTAGTATCACCTAATAAACACAAAGCATCATTAATACTGAATATTTCACCAATTTCTTGACTACGTTTCCAACGATTATATGATGAATCAAGTGATTTTTGTTGAATAATAACATTATCTAAACGTTCATAATGATTAAAATGAACAAGATAATTCAAGACTAGAGAACAATCTTTTTTTTTCTCAAGATTTTCTTCATTATTAATTATACAACATTTACTTATATAATTTTCATTATCATTATTTAAATTAGGACCTACTTCATAATTAAGTAAATAATTTGATTGATGATAAAAACCACCATTAACACAAAAACCATATGCTACAGGTGAAAAAGAAAGTAATTTATCTAATTCTTCTTCGTTTTTTACTGAAAGTAATGCTCGATTAATTATTTGTCGTGGTAAACGTCCATGTGCAACAAAATTTGGATAAAGTCCATTTAATGTACATGCAAAACCATGCATATTTGCACCAAAAGTATTTCCTAAATAAAAAAAAAATATTTCTTTTAAATATCTTAAAAAATGTACCTGGAATACAACCAGCATAACAATAAGCAATAAATCTTTCATTTGGACTTTGACGTTTATCATTATCATATTTACTTGATTGAATATCAGCATTAACAATATATCCTGTCATAAACAATGCTATTGAATGATCTTCATTATGTAATAATGATAATATATTTTTATCTTTTCGATTAATTAATACAGTTGTACAACCTTTTTCACCTGTTTCATTTTCTAATTGTTGACCGTTTTCCATAGATTTTTTCTTTTCTTCTATTAAACGATATGCTGTTCGAGTTTCATTTAAAAAATTTAAAACAAGTAATTGTTCTAAAGGAACTTCTGAACCATCAGCTAAACCACGAATTTCATCCCAATACCATGGATATAATAAACGTATTTTTTCAATAAAATCTTTATGTAATTTATGACCATATTCAGTTTGAACAAAACTAAATAATGAAGATAAATAAGTAAGATCATCAGCAATACGATGACGTATTGCTTCGCGTGTTAACACTCCAATAGCATGTCCACATTCATAATGTGTGCCTTTAACACGATATAATGGAATTCTATTTGAGGCCATTTTACGCCCCTTTCCAATGGTAGTAACAACTATAAAAATCGAGTATAAAGTTCTTTAGAGATATGAAATAGAAAAAAAAGGAAGATAAGAATAAATAAATGAATTTGTTGAGATGTTCTATTTTAATATACCTGAAAGAAGTAGAGACCGAATGCTGTAGTTAGTGACAATGAATTTCATGAACTATTTATTGTCTCATATAATTCTCTTTTTTCTCATTCGAAAATATTTTTTATATTAAACAAACTGCTTATAAAGTTATTGGATATATGCATTCCTCAACCTCCAATAACATAATCAACAGATCATTATTATTATAAAAAAACCTATTTCCGTGTATATTGTTTTTTCTCGTTAAAAATAATCTTTTTATTGGTTAATATAGAACCAATAAAGATGAAGAAAAATGTACAAGATTTATATTGAGTAGAGGCATTGTGATAGGAAACATGCTGAATATGGTAGTTGTGGTTTCGTGTCATATAATTTAATTCATTTTTATTTGCAAAGTTTATTAAAACATGCCAACTGTCGAACAGAATGGTCTTAGTGGAAGAGATCTTCGGATTAAATTATTTGATCTGATGAAATCAAAAGGCATTGTTGACAATGTTAAAGTATACATAATTATTTATTTCAATTTAAAATTTAGTCATTCTTTTTTTTATTTTAAATGATTTTTAGTCTCATTTACGTGGTCGTTTAATTCAAGAGTTACGTGGTGGTATTGATGATCAAATTCGATTTTCATCATCAACTACACAATCAACACTTCTTGTTCGAGCATTAAATGCATTAATTCTTGATTATTTTCAAGGACAAAAATATGATTATACAACAAGTGTTTTTATACCTGAAGCAAATATTAATGATTATAAAGTATATTTTAAATGATAAAGATGATTAAGAAAAAAATAATAAAAGTAAATTTCTATTTCTTATTTTTAGATTATGTCAGATGAAGAAATTATTCGTCTACTTAATATTTCAACAGAATCAACTTTTTATAAAAAAATTGTAAGAATATTAAACTAAATCTTTCGACTTATTCATTTATTCATTTATTTAGAAATCCAATAGTGAAATTCATGGTCATACAAGTCTTTTAATGTCTATGCTTACATGTATTGCATCTTGGTTACCAGGATCATTTCATAGTAACAGTACACAAACATCAAATGATTTATGGGCAGGTTCTATTGCTGGATCAACTCTTGGTTAGTTTTTATTATTCTTTATTTTTTTCAGTAACATTTTAATTTAGATGAAAAATTAAATAATCTTGATGCTATGTATACTAATCAACGTGATGATTTTGTATCAATGCATAATTTATCAACTGAAGAAAAATTATTATTATTTCAAAAAAATATTGAATTAAGAACTCAAGAAAATCTTAAACAACAAGTAAAATAATTTAATTAAAATTTTATGAAAAGTAAAAAAAAGAAATATTAAATTTAGATGGATCAATTTCGTGAAAATGAAATTAAAAAAATACGTGATGATGAACGTATGAAATGTCAAATGGAATTACAAACACTTCGAAAAGAAGTTAGAAAATATTGAAATAAATATTATAATATTTTAAACTTTTTCTTTTTTTTTATAGCTTGAAATACTTTATAAATCTAAACAAGATACTTTAAATGAAAAAGAAATGCGTATTGGAGATCGATTTAAAGCTGAACTTGAAGTTTGAAGAATTTTTTATTTAATAATAAATATATATTTTTATTTGTATAGAATGAAAGACGAGAATTATATGGTCAAAGGCAAACATTTCTTGAAGAATCAAAAGCAATGAAAATTCGAGAAACAGAAAATCAACGAAATCTTGAATTACGAGAACGGTAATTTCAAATAAAAGATCTAGCAATATATAATACTTTGAAATGCCTTATTTGATATTATAAGATGATTTAATGATATAATATTAATAACTCTTGAAAACTGAATGTTTTTTTTTATTGATAGTAAGAAAAAATTGTTAATAAAGTAGAGGTTATGAATCCTTAATTTATTCATATGGATAATTTTATTAATTTTTTTTCTTATCATGTGAAGATCAATAGAAGGAAATATTTTATAGATTTTTAATACTTATGTAATTTCCTTTTTTTTTTTTATAACGCTTGCCTTGAAGTCTTCAGAAGTTGAGTGGGTACTTCATGTCCTTATAATCAACTTTCAGAACCAAGGGCTATCAGACGAGATTCAGCCCTTTTTCCCTATTGCCTGAAGCTACTTTAATTAAGCTCGACCACAAATTTTACTATAGAATATAGATCAAATAACTAAATCCTAGTTACACTCTTATCTTATAAAGAAATCTGACTAAATAATAAATCACTTATCAGATGATATTTATCTCATTCAGTAGAATCTATTGGGACTGGAATAATTCATGTCATAGATCTTTGTTTCAGACTTATAGGCATTTTACTCAGTTTCCATTCTATGACGATATACTTTTAGAAAATAAGATTTCTCTAAAACACTAAAAGCTGTGACCGAAACGGATGACTCCATCCAAAGATATTAAACTCTAAAGGAATGTGTATATTTTTTATAAAGTACTACAAAAAGTTTGATTTTCTTGCAAAATTTTAAATAGGTAGATTTTAGATCAAAATTTCAACATTCCATTTTTCTGAATATACCGTATCATACAGTGAAAACTTAGTAAGATGATCATAACTCTGAATAAAGACATGATCTCTTTGTTACGAATATTTCTTTATAATACAATCTACATTCATATTAATTTTATTATTATTGTCTTCTTTTCTACATTTTAATATTTTAACAAAATTCTTCAATAATATTCAGAAAATTATTGTTGATTAGCATGTTGAAATATTTATGAATAATAATCTTCATTCATGTTTGACATCATAATTAATGAATACTCAATACTATGCTTCTTATCTATATAGAGTAAATGTTGATTATTTCTTTCTCTTTTTTTTTTATATATTAAAAATTGATTTATAGTGAGTTATAAATAAAGAAATACGTCGTTTTATATATTTGCTGATAGCTATTGCTTTTTTTTTTGAAATAATATCTACTATAATTAGAAAACATAATATATATCTTTATATAACACACATGACTTGTTAAGCTATAATTAACATACAAAATATAGATTAAAGTTTATGTTTATTCTGGTAGAAAATGAATGAAAAATGCATCGAAAAAAAAAGATCTTTTCCATTTTGACAATTGCTATATCCTAACATGTTTGTAAACTAATTGAAATTTCTTCTATTAAGATCGGTAACAATAGAAGCTGATCGTGTAAAGCGTCTTGAAGATGATATACGTAAACGAGAAGTAGTATTATCAAATACTGAAGTACATGTTGATCAACAAGTACAAATGAAATTAAATAAGTAAATATATATATATGAATGTAAAGTTTAATTTATATTTATATAAATAATTTTATTTTTTATTAGATTACGATATGAAATTGAACAACAATTTACTGAACGAAATAAAAATTTACAATTAGTTGAAATGAGAAATCAAGGTAAAATTTAATTAATATAATTATCAATATCTTATATTGTTTTTCTTTTTTTTTTATTTATAGAAGAAGCAAGAAGACTAAGTGAAGAGCGTCTTTTAGCTGAACAAGCTAAAACTGAAGTAGCATCATTACGAAAACATTATTCTGAAGCTGATGTAAATATAATAAATAAATATGTTTAGTTATAATTAAATATGTATTGAGATCAACACTCTTGACTAGCCTCCGGCACATTCTCAGCGAGATGAAAATAACCCTAGCAGAATCTTAGACTAGATTAGAAGTGAGAAAAAAAAATCATGGAATAAACGGGATTGCCTGAAAATTTAATATAAAAGTATTTGATTAAATAAAAAACAATAAAGAAATAGAATTTTGTTAAAGAAAAGTATTTCTTCGTACACAGTCAACTTTTTCACCCCAGTTAGGATTTTCAAAAATTTCTAACTAAAAGTAATCGAAGCACGGTCCTGAATGAAACACCATAGCTGGTTTCTCTCGAAATTCCTGTACACATCCGCAGGGTTCTCAAGAGATTAAAAGAACAGTCGCACAAAACCCTGAGGGAAGATATGGGAATTACGGAAAAATGTTTTTTTCAGTTCAAAAGAAACTAGCTATGGCGTTTCACTTAGAACCATGTTCTATTTATCTTTAACAAGAAATGTTTGAAAATTCCAACTAGGGCAGAAAAGTTGATCTAATACAGACAGGTCTTTTATGTGAGATTATACTCAGATCGAGATACTTTAGTTTGGTACCTATTCACTTATAAATCATATTTAATTTTAGTCAACAATACATCGTTTACAAAGTGAAATAAAAGTACTTCAAAATGAAAATGATATTTTACGTGAAAAAGCAAAACAAGTAAACAAAAAAAGAAAGATATTAAATAAATTGTATTTAATTGATTTAGGTTTTTGATTATCAATCAATTCGAGAAGAAAATGCTGTTTTAAAATCACAAATGAATAATACAACAAGGTAGAAATAATTAAAAATTTTGTACTTTTTCTTTTCTATTTTATTATTTGTATATTTACAGTCGATCACAACGTTCTCGTACGTCAATTTCATTAACTAAGTTCTTTTATATTATTTTTCACTATTTTGTTAAGGTCATCATCATGATAGTAGTAGTTCATCACCACATGAACGATCCACTTATACTGTAAAAAAAAAGGTTTTATAAAAAAAATAAATACAAAAATCTTTTATTTTCAGCGAGAGATTGTTCGAGACTTAAAAACTGTTCTTGATAATCAAGCAATTGGTAAAAAAGTTGCCAACGATGAACTAGTTGATTTAAAAACACAAATTGCCTTATTACAATCATCAAATGAACCAGAACCTTAGTAAATATAATTATTTTATTATAAACAAAGAAAAAAAAATTTTTTTTTCTTTTATATAAAAGTTTTAATGGCCGTTTTCCAAGTAATCATGGTGGTGACTATTTATCGCGTGTAATTAAATCATCAAGTGACGTTCAATTAAATCAAAGTCGATATTCAACATCATCAAATTATAATCAATTTATTGAAGATGCTAAATTACGAATGTTTGAACTTGATCGAGAAGCTGATGTTTGTTTTTTATTTTGAATTTTGAATATTTAATTGAATTTGTTTTTAGAGAGTTGAAGAAACTTATCGGGATTATCAACATCGTATTATGACTAAACCATCACATATAAATACTACACAACCTACAGGTAACTGCAAAGCCATGAAAGACAATTCAAAAACCAAAGGTGTTTTTGCACTCATTTTTATTGATGAGAAGAAAAAAAAGAAAGAAAGAAAATCTCGTATATATATATATATATGGGAGTTTCATGCAAAAATATGAAAGGAAAAAAAAACATAAGAACGATGTAAGTAAGACTGTCTGACTGACAGTTGTGTCAGTTCTGCTAATCAGACATGATCATCTATTCTACTTTTTCATTTTGTTTATTAGTCATAGTTTGAATACTCATTTGTTTATATTCTATACTTGTAATAAACGAGCTATTGATGACGGACATCTATCTATTTCTCTATTGTATTCTTTTTCTATTCTTCTGTCACTTTATCGTCGATACATTGCATGACGTTGGGTATTTACTAAGTGCATGTATGTATTCATATAATGTCTAAATTTAATGGGCGTTTATTTACTTTATTCATTTCAACACGCGTCCAATGCGTAGGTTCGACATAAAATTATTCTTTTCATTCCATCTGTTTGTTAGTCAAATAAGTTTGTTAGGAAAAAAAAATAATCAGCAATTGAAATTAGAGTAGGAATGCAGTAAGAACTTATTTAATGACCTTTGCTTTCAAAGTTAAACTTCTAGATCTATATATCATTCTTCTGTTTTTTTTTAAAACAGCATAGATGCACATCATTTTTTTTTTCTTCTGTCTGCTGATGAAAAAATGAAGAGAATGAGAAAGAGTGAAAGAGAGAGACAAATTGACAGACAGAAGAAGAAGAAGAAGAAAAGAAGAGAAATCTACCACCCTTCTCTCTCTCTCTCTCATTTTCTTTCGACTGTTTTCCTGAATCGTGCATTCGCATATATATTTTTTTTTTCACTATCTGCTGAATGAACGACTTTCATATATTAATATACTCTAGTATATAATGCTTTTTTCAAATATAAGTAAGTTTTATAACGACATTTATTACTTAATATATGTTTATATCAAACTAACTTCATTTGATGCCTGATTTCCTGCATAAGACTGATGTGACCGAAGAATCTCTTTGCTTGAATAATTCAATTAAAATCTTCAACGAACTTCCGCTGACGTCAGGAAGACCACCAAGACAGCCGCACAATAAGCGAGAATTCATCAAAGCTTTCTATAATATTAAAAATAAGAAGATAGAAGCATAAATGTCCGTATAATCATGTTTGTATTTCGAACTTATTAACATTTATTTGCAAATAGTAGTAACATCAT
>JAJEKB010011622.1:0-17480 GCA_022393335.1 Macrotrachela quadricornifera | reverse complement strand
TGAGCCTTTTTGGCAGTACATAATGTACCCGTACTCGCGCACCCCTCTTCCGTCATCAACTATTGGGTAGATGACAAAAGGTTCAGTGCGAATAAGCTCGTACGAAACTTCTTTTTCCGTTGGTGAGAAAAGTTTAATACGAAACTGTCCCTACGGAACCTTGTTTTGATTTTTTTTGAAAAAGTTTAGTACTTAACCTTGTGTACGAAACCAGCAAAGGATCGGGCGATATACCCACCCGCCGATCTGTTTTTTGGTTCGGTTAAGATCCTTTTTTTTACAGTATACAGAAAGCTTTCCTTGATGATATTGTCAGATAACGAGACATTGACAAGAAATTGCAGTCAAGACAAATATGCATATTTGTCTTTCACTCGAAAGAACGCATAAAAAACAAAAGACGCAAATAACTGAGGAAATGAACTGTAAAAGATCAATGGATCGTCGAACATAAGGGAAATATAAAGAAGAAAAGTTGAATCGGTCTTCTGCTTTAATTTTTTGAACTTATTGATAATATTCAGTATGGATAGACTTAACATTTAATGAAAGGTGGATGTGGGCTGATTACTCATTTATTTAACAATCCTTTTCCTTCATTTATTTGATCGTTTAGCGTCTCTTCTCTCTCATTTTTCTCCATATCTTTCATTCTTGTTGTTCTCTTCTTATCTCTTCATTCTGTCATTCAATTTATTCATCAATCTCTACTTATTTTCTACAATCCTTTTCTAGTGAAGAAAACACGGTGTGGATTTCTTGATAGTAGTCAGCGATACTATCCGGTAAGTATTATTCATGAACATCGAGAACCTTAGAAGAATACCTTTGGCAAGTTGATCGCATTGAAAATTTAGTATCCGCCAAAGGCCAAAACCATATCGAGGTCAAATATGAACTTGCAGTTCCATTTATATGCAATGAAAAATAATATCAGTGTCTACATAGCGTGAGAATCTACTGACGATAATAGTAAGGATGGAATGAAATCATTCATCTTTGCTATCACAATCCGTTTCGTATCTCACATTATCATGCAAGTGATGATTATATGGTAACCTCTTTTTCTTTACTCTGTTCTTTAAACAGACGATTCAATGTTGAAACTTTCTATTTTATTTTTTAATTATAATTAATGCTTTTCATTTTGATGTAGTATTGTGATGAATGATTCAATTGTATAATAAATAACATGAAGCCCGTCGGTGAATTGAAACTCTACACGTATCTTTATTTTTCAAGCGCAAGTCTCTTTGATCTTTTCAGTTGCGACAAAAGATCAATTACTTAGAAGAAAATATTGAAAATAGTAGATTGATTTCTATCCCAATCAATCTACCTATCCTCAGTTCCCTGATCACAACTTTGTAGTCCAATTCATAGTACAATTGAGCTTGCTTCAGAAATTTGATCGATGTACATAAATGAGTAAAGAAATATATTGAGAATAGTCTGGTAATCTAGCTCTGACCTTTGGTTTTATTAAAAAGATAAACCTTATTGCAGGACTAAATAGAAAACGCTACAAATCAGTCGATTCAAAAAGAAGACTAAATATGTTTGTTTTCTGTCTCAAGAAGTCGTCTTTGGTGTTGTTGATTCTTGTTTCTTCGTTAACTCTTCTAGTCTTTCAAGTACTTTTTCCACTTTTTCATAAATACTATCTACTTTGACAAGTGCTGCTTGTCTTGCCTGTTTCTCGGCTTCTCTGGCTTTAACAGTTGCTCTTTCACTTTGTTGTCGGGCGTCTTTAGCATCTGCAATAGTCTTTTCGGTCTCTTTCTTATGAACTTCCAGCTGATTTTTTATCATTCTTTGAATATCTTCTGCATTTAATATTGATTGTCGAGCAACTCTTGCTGATTCTTTAGCATTCACAGCCGATTCATAGGCTGCCTCTCTTGTACGTTCAAGCTCACGTTCGATTTTCATACGCATTTCCAAGATCATTCGTTCACAGAATTCATTTTGTGCAACGGCTGTTTCCTTAATTTTAGTCTCACAACTCTTAATTTTCAATGCAAATTCTTGACGCTGTTGTTCAGCCCCTTGTACAAGATTTTGAATAGAGGTTGCAGCTTGTGTTGCTTGCTTTAGCAATTGTTGACTAAATTGGGTTGCTTGTTTTGCTTCTTCTATTGCTTGGAGCGATTGAGCGTTTGCTTTTTCCACCATTGTTAAGATCTGCCCAGTTTTCGTTTGTAGGCAATGTTCAATATTGTTCATTCGATTTTCAATTAGTTGTTCCAGGCGTTTTTCTACATCGTTTAGTTTTTCATTCAATTTGTTGTTAGCTTCTTCATAACGTATTTCATTGTCTGATTTCATTGTTTTTCGATTTGTTTCTGCTTCTTGTTTGATTTGTTCATGAGTAGCATCGATTGATATTTGATAAAATTTTGTTTTTTCTTGGATTTCTTCACGTAAAACATCGATACTTAATTCGATTGTTTCGCGTACTTTTCTTAGTTCCTCTTTAACATCATTTGACTCGACAAAGATCTTCTGTTCACGGAGTACTTCAGCTACTTGATTAGCTGTTTCTTTTGCAATCAACGATTTACTAACATGGTGGCCATTTTGAATTGTGTAAGTTTGTGCATACTCGATGACATCTTCGAATCTCGTTAGTATATTTCCATGTTCATCTCGTTTAGCTAAATTTAATTTTCGTCCTTCGACAATTGATTGCAATGCTTTTTCATCCGATGAAAATGGTGTAACATATACATAGCCGAACAATTCCAAATCATGTAGCTCATTGTCCGAGAAATTTTTTGGTACTGAATATTGATAAATACTACCGTCATTACCAACAACAGAAACACAACCAATCAGATAACGTAATTGTACTGGTGAAATAGTTTCTTCACCGAAAACATTTTTGATTTTCAACTGAATTTTCTGTTGACCTGTTGAAATTCCAACAGAATCTGTTAGTTTTACTAGTTTTCCTTGATCAATCGGATCCTTCCTAGCAACGCAAAGCCAAAGTTGTTGTGGTAATGGCTCAGTAGGATCAATCTTATCTTTACTTAATTTGAGAGCATCGATTATCCATGTAGTGACATACTCAGCAACCATAACAACAGCCATTTCTTCACAACTTTCAGGGCGGGCATCGTAGACGTGTTTGAGCGTACTGATTGCGTTATTAACTATACTGCTACCCATGACCTTTTGCGATGAATCGATTGACTGAATTTGTTCTCTGTAGTAGAGTGTCATGAGACCGGCTGTGTCTGATGCAATACGTCTGAGTTCTTCGATATTGCCCAAAGTCGAAATATTGTGCCATTCCTTGTTCTGCTCTTTCTCATTAAGTTTTGATAATACGGGATTAAGTACTGCTTTGATGCTCGCTGATGCTAAACTTACTAGACAAAAAAAAGTAGATTTTGTTTAGGTTATCTTTCCATTGTGCTATAGTTTAAATAGGAAAGATAAAATGGAATCAATAAAATATTTTGTAGAAATAAGCACTCGAAAATGACTTTCTTTGAACATTTTGTTGTTGATTATTGGTTTTTAAATTATATAGATTATCGAATCAGATGAAAACATCTATTTTATAGAGAATTCACTGACGAATCTTCTGTCAAAAGCTTATTCATCTACGATGAATCAATCACAAATTATTGACCAAATCGTAGAAGGTGCTTTTTTTTCTAGTATACATGATATTTTGGATAAATATTTCCATTCAATGCATTAAGTCATCGCAAATACATCAGATTTCTGTGATGATATGATTTCAAGAGGTAGTGAATATCTTTCGACACCTCACATATCTCACACTTCCTTCGACGGGAATCGAGATGAATATTTAGGTATGTTTTTGAATAAAATCAAACTCCGTCGACTATCTTGATAAACGTACTTACGTATAGGAATTTTTGTTGGCCACAGACTAAATGCTGGTGATGTCATACCAAATTTTGTAGTTGCTTCCCTTTTTAAATAGCCGCCTTGTGCTGCTAACACGCTATGAAACAAAGCTTCCAAACGATTTTCTATAGTTCGATAGAACATTATCAAGTTTGCGTTTCCTTTAATGAAATCGACTGTTTTTTGCCGAATCAATGTAGCCTCTTCTTGACGTTGAAACAAAAATATTGAACATTCATAAATAGCTAATTGTTGCTTGTGAGCTTCTTTTTCTTTGATAAATTCTTTCCGTTGTGTAGCTGTTAAATTCTGTTGTTTGAAAAGACGTTCATCAGTATCTTGAATACGAGTTTGTAAAGAATCTCTACTTTCTAGTAGTTGTTCTAATTGTTCACCAATTTTTATTAACTGCTCTCTAGTATTCATCTCATCTTGTTCAATTAATTTCTTCACATCTTGCTCGCTGGCTACCTGCTGAAGTTCTTGAGAACGTTCTGCTATGCCTGAAGTCAAAGCAGAGAAAAGGTCTACGTATGTCTTAGGATCTGTAGGATCGAGTACAACTGGACTATTGGCAATAACATCACTTAGACCGCCCAAAAACCCAAGCAAGATTTTCCTATAACGTTCATTTAATGTAATACTAGAACCTAGTTCCTCATCTGATGCTAGTTCAGTTTTTAGTTGTTTGTAATAGGGTTCGAGAATATCTACAATTTGAAATTGTTTGGCTTTTTTTGAAATTTCAATCAATTCATAGCATATTCTTTTCTTGTTCTCTTTCGATTCGTACCGTTGCGCGATGAATTCTTGGATAATTTTAACGTGACCATTTTGAGATGCTTGTTTCAATGTATCGTAACTATGCTTATGTCCATCAGATTGTGCTTCTTTCTCTATTGAAGGTTCGGATACGGCTTTTCCAGTTTCAATTAGTTCAACAATCCGTGTAAAATTGAGTTTTTGTGCAATTTGCAGAGCAGTCAATCCAACTTTATTAGTTTGTTTTTTTGTTGCTGGATATTTTGTTACAAAGAGTTCGACGATAGCATAATCACCTAAATTAATAAATAGAAAAATAGATTTTCTCATACGATGATAAAAACATGAGGTTTAGAAATGTTAATAACAACTTTAATGCGACTTTTGGTTAGCAAAATTGGCAGTAATTATCTGATCAATACAATATCACAAGTTGAAATAGCAAATAGTAAACGTTTCCGAACTTTTAGAGAGAAATTTTGAAAAGCAATTTTTAAGCTGCCGAGGATTTTCTTTTGTATAACGAAGAATAGGAATGAATATTTCATGTTGTCTAAAACATAGATGAATTTATTACCACTTTGACTATCAAATCATTTCTGCTGAAGGATAAGGGGTAAGTGGGAATGATAGGGAGAAAACAAGTGTAGTTTTTTTTTGTACCGTGGTGGTCAAAGAAAGATGGCCCACTACTGAATCCAACATTTTTCTAGTGAGCCATCACACAAAAAAATATCATCCCTCTTTTCTATTGTCTCAAATGGAAGAGCATGCAAAAAACTGACAAATCCAACACTCTTGATCTGTCTCACTGCTCTTTGAAAAGATATGAGAAAAACATTGAAATATGTGTATGACATTCTAAGTATAATTACCATGTTTTTCACATTTCTTGTCGATTTTTATGAACAGTTTTTGTAAAACGCACGGATCGACAAAAATTCTTATTTATTGAATAGAGCAAAAAAAGTGCACAAGATGTATGTTAATACATGATGCAAAAGTTAGCACATTGCATCAAAATGATTTATGTGACAGGATTCTCAAATAGGTTGTGAATTGTCTCTTAATTTATCGATCTTTTTCCAACGTTTCAGGATGGATAACCATTGTCAGAAATAAGACTATGCTTCTCCTACAATACTAGACATTATTCATAGCCCTAACCTTTGTTTTTCCTGGAGAAGCCTTTCAAATTGAAAGAATCAAATTATGAAGTATTAACTTAATACTTCATAATTTGATTCTTTCAATTTCAAATCGCTGAATTTAATTACCTTTTTCAGTTGCTTGAATTATTGGATAATCACCATGAATATCAGGCGTTGTCGGAGTACTGCCACATTCGCATAACCAAGTTACAAGATCAATACCATGATATTGCACAGCATAGTGCAACGCCGTACGTTTTTGTTCATCTTGATAATTAAATTCAGCACCCAACTGTGCAAGTTTCTGTGCTGTTCGTCGATCATTGTTGAGAATTGCGGACAAAAACTGTGTATTCAATTCTTCAGAAAGATAGTGTACGATCTGCTTGCAACCTTTCTTCTTTGCGAGATCGATCAGTGATATTGGTTCATCATCATTTGAATGCAATATCGATGCTCCACATGAAACGAGGGCATGAACTATTCGAAAATAATTTCCATTTTGGATTGTGTACAGTAATGCAGTTGAACCATGACAATTTACTGAGTTAATGTCGGCACCGATACGTTGACAGTGAATCACTCCATCAAGATCACCATTGGCTGCTGCAAAACGAAGTCTCCGATTGATTAGACACTGATTAATACGAGATACGATCTTCGAATTCATCTGTTGAGACAAAGTCGGCTCAAGCACAATAGTGTCTGCAGTAATCCAATCTGACGGTATTTTTGCACCATTATCACAGAGAAAATGAATCAAATCGGCATTTTCATGCTTCAATGCATCGCTTAGATTATTCGTATTGTGCATATCGACATTGGCTCCGGCATACACTAGTTTTTTGACCATCTCCAGATTGTTTTCTTTCACAGCTTTTGTACATTCAAAGGACAATCGATATTTGAGATAATTCATCAATTTGCTGAAATTTTTCTTTTTTACAATTCGATATGGAGAATTAGATGACGAATCATCCATCATAGCTTGATAAATATCCACGCTGTTGTTAAGAAGATAATCGACAATTTCGATATTATCTGATGCATTACAAGCTCTATACAACAAGTCAACAGTGAGTGATGCACCTGCAATATGATACGACATAACGAGACTTGCATTGGATTGGTCAATCGCTTCGACTAATTTTGTTTGCGCGATCTGTTGAATCATATAGGCAATTTGTCGACAACCAGCTGCCATGTTTTCAAGAATTGAGCGATCTACAAAAATGGGCGTAGAGGACTTCAAATGAAGGCTATATTCCTTTTCGGATTGTAGGGCCACTTCGTAAGGGGTACGATTTCGCTTTTGATAACGAATATCAGCTCCTTGACCAATAGCTTTTTGCGCTTCCCACACAGATCCATTTTTTGCGGCTTCATGTAAATCATCGTTGAGAGTACCAGAAAATAGGCTTCTTTTTCGTCTGCCTGATGCTCCTTCCACATCATCACTACTCATATGAATAGGACTGACCACCACTGGTACCACTAGTTCACATGTGTCAAGATCATAATTGGACTGTATTGCAATGGGTGACTGTTGAATTGAATCGTCTACTGGGGGACAAATCAATTGTTCAAGAAAGTGAATTAACTTTTTATCACTCATTTCCTCTTCTTTATTTTTGGATATGTTCGCACGTACAATATCTAACGGTGTTTGCTTCAATAGATTTTGAGCTTGATGATCGGCACCCCATTTTACGAGGCATTGAACAACGAGTAAATGGTGCTTTTTCGTTGCCAAGTGTAGAGGTGTCTGCTGGTCTTTGTTAAATACATTCAAATGTGAGTTTGGCAGATCACACAAATATTTAACAATCGACAAATGACCATATTCAGCTGCGATAGAAATCGGATAGTCACCATTGTGATTTTGTAACGTATAGTCAGCTTGCAAATTTTTGATCATATGTTTAACCAATCGTTCTTTACCTAGTTCGCATGCTAAATGTAAAACTGTCCGCTCTCGATATTCTTCGTCACGATGTTTATAATTAATCTGAGCGCCGCAAGCGACTAACTTTGTAACTTCGGTCATAATAATGTCATGGTTATCTACTTTAGTGTTAACGCTGTGTATCATACAGTTCCACAGACGAAGATTTAGTTCATTCTGAATTATTTTTGCTGCTCCGAAATGTTGTGTTTCATTTGCAAATTGCAGAAGAGTTTTGTTCAGCTTTGAATTAGTAAACAAATCCGTGGTCATTTTCGGTAATTTGAGAAGTGCAAGCAAATAAACAAATGGGTCTTCATCCAGCAAAATGCATGATTCGATAGGTCGATATCCATTCGTATTCATTGCAGATAGGTCGGCATTGAATTCATTGACGAAGGCAGTCATCATCTCTGGCGTACCTTCGCTAGCGATCAATAAATGTAGAAATGAATCATTATTGACTATTGCTACATTGATATCAGCCCCATTTTCGAGTAGAGTGCGTACCTCCTCGGTAGTCAATTGCGATTTCTTCGTTTCAATGAGATGCTTTAATTCAGCATTCACCTGCTGCGCTTCTAGAACGGCTATTACTAGGGGATTTCTTGGTGTAGCTTTCGTAGCAATTTGTAAAGGAGTGAGACCATCTGCGTTTCTATGTGCAGTATTGCTACCGGCTGAGACGAGAACACGAACAAGTTTTAAATTGTCAGCAATAACAGCATTTGAAAGAACGGTGTTGCAATTTTTGTCGATCGCTTCAATATCAGCACCTCGATGAATCCACATAATAACTTCATTCGGATCAATCTGAGGTTGCACGAATGGGATCTGATTGAGAATATCATCAAACTGTTGTTGTATGTAATCAATAATATCTTGTGAGTATTTTGGATTGGTTTTTGCTAGAGATAGAACTGTGTGTTGTTGGTCATCGACAACGGTCAAACTGTATCTGGTATCTGGATCGTTTTCGATGAGAAATTGGACGACATCCGTGCGAATGGGAATCTTATCTTGTTTCAATAATGAGCCCAATAATCCTAATGGCCCGTACACTGTTGACTGATAGCAACTGGCCTTTAACTGCACCAATCGATGCATCTCTTTGAGATCACCACCGTTCGCTGCGAATACTTGCGCAACGAGCCGGTCAGAAGCGCCTTTTTGTAAGATATCAACCAAAGATTGACAGTTATCAGCTTTCCATGGTATTATTGGTCGATATCGTTTTTCTTCAGCAATGACAGAATGAATCATCGCACCAGTACTGGTGGAAGCTGTAATATCTGCACCTTGTCGAATAAGTCCCTGCGCCTCGCCCCAAGAATTTCGTTCACTGGCTCTCTTTTCGACGATTTTGATCAACTCTTTTGTTGATTTTAGCATCTTTGAGAATAAAATATCTAGAGTAAAGTTCACATAACGCAAGCTTATTTGTGGCGATTCAATCATGATCCCATAATTGTGAAAGTGGTGCGCAGTGCATCAAAATAAGAAACAAACTCATATCGAATTATGTATCGAAGCTTTGAATGAGGTGGAAGGAAATTTTCATTTAATAATGCTGTCGTATAAATATATTGCTCGTAGCAGTGTTGAGAGTTAGCCAAGGGGAGGGGGGAAGCAGATTCCGTGTATTCAGGATAGGATGGAAATACGAAGGACATACAAGATACGTCAGAAATCCAGAGAATACATTGAGAGTCCAAACAATCGAAAGTAGGGATACTCCTGATTCCAGCTAAGAAATGAAGATCGAATATCAACGGACTTATAGAACTAGGGATGAAACGCTAATAAGATGCTCACATAAATCTTTGGAGGTTTTGTTGATTGTTCATTTGCCTATTCTAGCAGAAATACTACAAGCCCTATGAAGTTACGGAAAGCGTGGTGCTTGAATATTTATCGTACTAGCTTCACACCCCTTGGATAGAAACCTTGTCCTGTGTTATGTAATGTCTCTCTGTGCCAAGTCAAAGGTTAATATAGACCCTAAAGAGCTGTTCTACGAGGTACCCGCAGGTTCTCAATAGCTATCCTATAAGAGTATACATAGGTCGTCAAGTCCTATTACATAGGGGTTTTTATTGGTGATATAACAATACCAATACCATTTGGTATTGGTATTGTTATATTCCTAGTGCCCATAGGCTATTGAGTACCCCTACATAATAGGACTAGAGGATCTATGAGTACCCTCATAGGATAGTTCTTTAGGACCTATGGATATCCCAATATAGTAGCCCTTGTGGTCTACCCCTTATAGCCGTTTTGATCTTTAACCTTTGGTCCGATACAGATATGCAAGCTCTTCCGTGTCCTTTTCGATAATGATAAATGATAATTCCCATTTTAACCTGAAGAATCTCATTTCTGGCACGCTTTGATATGATATAAAATTTGCTCATGATGTAATTTAAAATAACAGCATTACCTGTCGAACGAAATAGTTTTGGTAATTCAGCATTTAGTAGATGGACAATGGTTAAACACGTCCAAAATTTATGAGTTTATGAATGAAGAATTCAACAAATATATCTTCCAAGAGCAGGAGAAACATAGGAATACTAATCGTTGAACAGCCGATGCGTAAGTGTCGGTCTAGTAATTTGTACTCATTTGCTAACCCACCGGTAGACTGGTCCATCTAAACCCTAGAACGTTGTCGCACGCCTTTCTATCGGATAGACTACTGTTTTCGACTTTTTAAAACGAATAATATTTCAAATCCAAAAGAGCAAACGTTTCTTATCAAAAGAACATTCCTGTTTCCCTAATAAAATTTCATCGATAAGCATACAGCTTCGACCTACGTTTCTCGTACCTGAAATATCTTATTCACCCTTCTCAAGAACCATGTACTACATTCATCATACGTACTTGTTTTCGAGTGAAAAGAATTGATTTTATTCTACCCGGAAACCACTAAAGACTATCTTACAGTTCATAAAACTAAGACGATCAATGACTGCATACGATTTAATATGATAATCATCTTCCATTATTCTGCACAATAATAATCTGCAGTAGCACATAGTTATACGAGCATCGGTATTTGTACATGACATTTTGCGATCGAAATCCATCTGATAGATATCATAAAAAAATATGGTTGTAAATACCTTTGTAAAATGTCATGCACAATCATAGAAGACAATCATAAATTGCAAATCGAATTGTTTTCGCTGACTTCTTTGCTATTCAAATATTGAAATACTCGAGGAAGAAATGCTGGATTCACAAGATCCCAGAATCCTGAGAATACAGAAAATCCTTGCAGCACGGTGAAAATCTCGAGAGTCCAATGAAATATCTGGAAGTACATAAAGTAAATATATAAATTTCAATAAAACTACGAATTTTTTTTTTATAAATAAATATACTGTGTCATATTTTCAGAGATAATATACTTTCTCATCGAAAAACATCATAAATGTATAAAGAATACTTCCTTCAAGGTTCTAAGACACACTATTAAAGCGTAAATTGCAGATCACCAATGAGCGATATAGTCATGAGATGTACGCGCTACGTTAACTTTTGATACAAAGAATGAAGATTAAGATAAGCTGTCATATGAAAAAGTCGAAAACTGCTGTATGTCCATTGTTGAATTGAAAAAAATCGAAACAGGACAGCACAGATAATTTTCCATCATGTATGACTAGGGCGGCAGCTCAGAGGTACATACTTTATATTTAATGTAAAGAATGGCTCAAAGCTGAATGAATGAATATTTCAGTAGATCACGTAGCTAAGGTACTAAGGTCCAGGTACCCAGAGGATATCGTTCTACCATTATGTAACAGAAACTGAAGGATGCTCTAGTACCTTAGTGTACTTTTTCGAATTCGATCCCAGGATCCTATAAGAGTTCAGTCAGCTAAGTTTTTCAAAAACTAATAAAAACATACCACCTAATGTATCGCATGTTATTTTGCTCGAAATGTCATGCTCCTTAACTGAGATAGTCCGTGAAAAGAATTAGTTTCCTGAGTACGATAAATGAATGTCTTTTCTGCATGTAACTAACGATAAGTATATGATGATAGATAATACTACAAATAAAAGGTTTACAGCTGACATAAAAAACTTCATCTTAGATCCCAAATGTAGAATTCTAATAAAGTAATGTGCTCTCTGTAAAGCCAAATTATTACAAAAATTTGTTATACTTTCGGTGAGGCACAAATGAAAGAATTTGCAAATCATGTTTCATAAATGAACTTTTAACTAACAACGAGTAAAGAATGAATCGTTAAGGAAAAGACTCATTGAATTAGGTGTACTGATGAGAAAGAATCCTGTTTCATGAGTATAAAGACGTCTATGAAGATTTGAATTTCTACTTCGATAGTCCATTCTGCGATCCGCAACGATGAATTGATCGATCAGTTTGTGAACTAAAAGAGAGCATGGGAAGAGATATAAGAGATACTGCTTACAGAAATCGTATCTAAGTGTTTTATGAATCCCTCTTATGCAGACACCAAGCTGAGCAAATTTCATATATTAAACGTAACTATATTTTCATAAAAAGTGCAGCGTATTCTAAAAAAGAAATTATTGTCAATGATGTCTTCTAATGATTACATGACATGAGAGAGCCAAATTTCGAACGATCTTTTCAGCTTGGCTACTGCTTGAAGTTCTTTTTCACCATCTTTTGAAAGATTATTATGTCGCAAATCGAGCCTTTTTAATGATCGATTATGCTTTATCATATCAACAAGTGAACAGATACTTTCATCATTGATATCTGTATTTGCACTTAGATTCAATAATTCGAGATACGTATTGCTACGTGCCAGAGCATTGGCCAATAAGTTCATACCATAATTCCCTATTCGATTTTCGCTTAACGATAGGTGAATCAGCTTTGTGTTTGTTGCAAGCATTTCTGCTAGATATTTTGCACCTTCATCAGAAATGTTGTTCTCTGCTAGATCCATTCGTTTCAGAACCGAACTGTTAATCGCCAACGTCAGACAACGAACGCCCGAATCAGATATACTATTATGTGAAATATTCAATTCTTCTAAGTATCTATTGTTATACAGTGCATCTGCCAGAATCTTACAACCACGTTGCGTAATTTCATTATTCACTATATCGAGTGTTGTGCATTGTTTGTCAATAATAACTTGTTTGATGACTATTTCCATGTCTTGATCATTCAGTTGATGTCCATTTAAGTTCACTTTACTTGATGAGCATTTGTGTATAGTTTGTTCGAGGCTTTCATTGTGATAGGGTGCATGGATGTGTGTTTTGATCACTGAAGTTGGCGTCATTGACTTCGTTATTAAAGATGTATTGTTTATGGGCAAAGGTTCAAGAAGAGGATATGGCGGATCAATCTCTTTGATTTGGATAATATTTAAATCATTACCTACATTCATTGATGAGATAACTTTGAATTGACGAGCAGGAAGTAATAAGACTTCATCTTCCTTTTTAAACATGGAATGTTGACGGATGTCTTTACTTGAATGGCAATCAATGATGAATAATGTTCGCTTACCGGTTTTGCCCAAGAATACTTCATTTTCGAGAACATGAACTGATGATGTGCAAGAAGAAAATCCCCACCAGACGAACGTTTTGTCCTGAGGATAATTAGTACTGACGTCTTCTTTAATTCCACGATGAAGATAACGATGTTCAGATGGTATTCTCGAAAGAGCAGTTATAATTAATTTTAGATAGAGAAACCAAAGTTTTAATACGATTCGATTTTTGTTACGTAGCGTTTTGTTCAAAATGATATAGAAAGATTTCTCTCGCGGTTGCCATTCCATAGAATATAGCATTATGGAAGCCGACTCATCAGATGAGAGATTATCAGACGGATTTTTACAATTCTGTTTAACTATCCATACCATTCGTTGAATATCATCTACGATTGGAACGAGAGGTTCGACAGCCTTCTCAAGTGTAACCAATGGCATTTTTTCATAACCTTGAATTGGCAGCATCATTTGTCCATGTTCTTCTGACATATCACAGAAGCGAAGTGCATGCTTTTGCTCATCGGACCAACTCATTTTTCTGAAGATAGACTCAGATAAGAAAAGCTTGTGAAGTAGTTCTTGCGGTATTAGAATGTGAGATGTGCTGGGTTGATTGCACTAGTACATGAAGGCCTTATCAAATCAATTTTTGTGAAGATCCTAAGGTCTATCAGTTCTGTCTGTCTATCATAGTTTGAAAAAGGACCATTTTATCACTAGACAAAATCACAATTCATTTCCAATTGCTTCTTACAAATATCCTTCATCAAGTATACCAACTCACGAGCAAAGATGTTTGCTCTTTTTCTGTGATACTTTACAAAACTATTATTATTTTCTCAGAAATAACAGAAGTCGCCGTTATACTATAAAATGATCAAATAGGAAGATGCGAAAAAGTTTGCACTGGTGAAATCTTACTAGAGGCTACATTATCACCGTGCTATAACAAATTACAGCATTGAAGATAAGCCTATCAGAGAGTACCGCGATAAACAGATCCTTGTGATAATTTTTCACCACGTTAGAATTCGCAGACTCGTGAACGTACTAGCCTATTTTCAAAATAACTTATCGATCTTTTATTGTCATGTATGATTGAGAAAACTATTCACAAATATAAATCATTATCACAACTATGATATTATGTTTCTGTTTCCATTATTTGTTTTCAAGAAATTAAAGAAAGATCTTCTGAAAATAGTATGATCTCTATAGTGTAGTATGTCAGTATTCTCATAGCAAAAAAATCAACAAAAACAACTCACTTTGACATTTATGATCATCTTATACGATCGTACATGATATTTTAATATGACGTTTACAACTATGCTATCGCGTTATCTTCCAGATGAAATTCGATCGTAAAAAGTCATGCACAATAATTGCATATGATCGTCATATTGAATTGTATGCAGTCGTCTATGGTCTTACACCTCTGACCTTTAAGAAAAATTTTCTTATTTTTGAAGGAGAACAATAAAATTTTTTTCAGTCGGAAACCAGAAATGTGATCGGTGCAGTGCATCTTTGTTAAAAAGGCTGATTGACACGTTTTAAATGTGAGAAATATAAGTTGCATGTGTATATTTATCAGTATCATAGGACAAAAGAAAAGTATTATAATAATATCTGAAACCACAATACCAAAGACTTTCTGTTTGTGAGTGATTTTTAACGATTTTCCACGTTAGAGCACTTCCACATTTCGAAATAAAAACCGTAGGGCAATAAATTTATAAGCCATGTGTTTCACTCTAGATGCACCCACTAGGATAAAGACTGTTCAAGTATTTAGCGAGAACATTGGGCCCTACCTCACGTATCCTGAGACACAGGTACAATCGGCAAAGTTGCTCGATATACCTATAAACACAGTGGCTAGAGTTGTCTTCTAGAAAACTCCTATCTGAAGTTCCTCGCGCACAATTCGTTAGTGGACCGTGACATTTCCAGAGCAGTCAGGTTTCCAGTAGCAGATTCGATAGAGCGTGAGAGGTAACTTTCTACCATGATCTATTTTATATGGCAACTAGAACGAAATTACGGCACATATTTCTTTCATCTTCGATAAATATCGTCTACTTTGCTTAGGAGAAACAAAATACTCAGTCTTTTCCAATGTCCACAAACAATGGCTTCTAAAGGAGGGAAAATGACTGAACTGAACACATTGACAAATGAGAATCAGTTTGATCTATTCAAATTTCTTCAAACTGCTCACATTTTTCTCATCTTCCACATATTTGGTTGTTGTCGCGAGGTATTCGTGTTCCTTGATTTTCAAAATTATCAGCTCGAGTTTTTGTCTGCATCCCTACACAAGATTCGGTGTGATGAATATCATACCCTCACTTACACTGACATTTCTAAAGTCCATTTTGATCTCTGCTATGACCTAGCTGCATCCTTTTTTAGATGGCTTCAGATGACGATGAAGGTATGACGAAACACAGACTACGTTTCTCCGATGTTGTCGAAGAACCTTGAAGGATGCTTCCACCCATTCAGGGGTTCGAGGAGATGCCTCTTGTTTCTCTTGACGAAGCTGTGAGGCTCGTGGTTAAACACATACCCGATATAGAACGTTGTGCATCAATGGCCAAGAAAAACTGCAAAATGCCGCCAGCTGCCGGACTCTCAATTGATGAATCTTCCTCGATTCGTCTGTACACAATGGAATGGAAACCATATGATCAATGTCTTTATTTCGTTCTTAACAAGACTCTTCGTTCCGAGGATCGTAGCATTTTAAAGGATTGGTTTCTCTATTTGAAGCTAATTATCAGCTCGCTTTCAAAGATAAAATCGATTTCTTGTCGCCTCTTTCGAGGAGTAAAACTGAACTTGTCAGTAGAATATCCAAAAGGGGACAAAATCGTTTGGTGGGCATTCTCGTCTTGCACTGATTCAATACAAGTGCTCGAAAATAGTCCTTTCCTTGGCAAAACAGGCGTCAGAAGCCTGTTTCAGATCGATTGCTATTCGGGTAAAAATATTTGCCAACATTCGGCCTATTCGAATGAGAACGAAGTTTTACTTTTGGCTGCTACGCAATTTCAGATCATCTCAAGCCTTGACGCGGGTCATGGTCTTCACATCATTCAACTGAAAGAAACTGAACCACAATATCCTCTCCGTGACAACCCGAGGCCTGATGATTCTTCTTTAACAGATGAAAATCAAGCGAAAATGAGGCTATATCCTAAATTGGACATAAAGCGTTACATTGCTAGTCTTCAGCTTCGGTCAAATATGAATTTAGACGGGCAACAATTGACCGATGAAGATATTGATATCGTTGTTAAGCAGGCGGTTTTAGGTAAACAATGTGTAAAACTTTCTTTACAAAATAACAGGATGACATCGCAAGGTATCCTGACGCTTGCCACCGGAGTGAGCGAAAGCACTACACTCGCAGAACTGGATCTTAGCAACAATTATTTGTCGGACAAAGATATCCTTCCATTGACAGGAGAACTTTCAGTTAATCGAGTGGCTACTGTAGAACAATGGAAGTGGTGCGGAATCGTAAAAATAAAGGTAAGTGATGTCAGACAAACAATATATATGTACTAGAGCTGTACGATACCGTAGTGCATACGTTATTCAATATTGATGACATACAATACTAGACAATACTGTTTGGACGATTTTGTTATACATATAACTGTCTTACAAAATTTGCTTTTGAGGTTTGGCTTGCATCAAAATTACCGGCATCATCTACATTATATCCACAAAAAAACTCATCCATAAATGTTGAGGTATAGTGAAACTGTATATAAAATAATGTGCAGTAGTCAATTTCTACTGAACGATGTTTTAAGTTGAGCTTTTTCCATAAATGTTCAAACAGAACTAAATGCATATTAAATGAAATAGAAGACGGTGAAATGTATTGTGATAACCAAAGCTTTCTAAGAGCAATATGTCTATGAAGTAAAGTATTTATTTTACCATAGAGGGTTGATAATGTGCATTATAAGCTCTTTATTATTTTTATAGAATGAGTAATTTTTCTTCCAAAATATCGTACTCGAAAGAGCGTCAGACGCTGAAACTTTTTCACAAAAATAACTTTTCAAAAACCAAAAATATTTTTCATGAAACTTTAAACTGCCTGTTATCTTATGCAACGTCTGGTGCTCTTTTGAGTACGATGTTTTGGAAGAAAAATTACTCATTCTATAAAAATAATAAAGAGCTTAT
>JAJEKB010011615.1:0-14798 GCA_022393335.1 Macrotrachela quadricornifera | reverse complement strand
AACTTTTTTCAGGGAAGATGGGGTCAAAAATATCAACTATCTTACACCAAAATGATCAGAAAGAAAAGCTCTATAAGCTGTAAAAATTTCATCAAGTTTAGAGAAGGTCGATGTATGAACCTGGAGATTTCTGGTGGACACACCCATATATATACAAAAATTTTATTGAAGTTTGAAACAATCTTTATTTTAGTACTCAATGAAAAAAAGAATTTGTTTTCACTTAATTATTATTATCATGATAACATATACTACGCGAAGATATCGTTCCACGTAGAATAATACAGTGTAATGAATTAATGCAAGGTAGAAAAAAAATTAGAAAATGAAGGTTGTTCATACAAGCTACATAATACATATTTTTATTCAAAAACAATTAGAAGCTGGGATCGTAGCGTTCTCTTTTGAAAGGACTAATAAAGAAATTATGTTTAATCTATTAAATAGAAAATAATTGACAAATAATTTTATAGATTTAAAGTAATGTTTGCTTTTGAGATCATTTCTTTTTCACCTGGTGTCATATGTGGTTCAATCTCGAATGATTGAAGACCCATTACACGTTTACCATCACGTGTTTTAATATCATCAGGAGTTGCTCTACCAATATGACGTGATTCACCTTCACCACCAGGAAAATCAGGTGGTGGAATACCATGTTGAAAAGATTCACGTTGTTGAGCAAGATATCCAACGTTAACATCACATAATGGTGCTGCTGGTATATAGAAAACACTTGAATCTAATTGACCACGATGAACAGAATCAACAGCATGGATTGTATCACAATGCCAAAATACCATATCACCAGGACGTACTTGAGGAATCGAAACCATTGAAGTTGATAGTTCTAATTCAGGATGTAATGAATCATTCATTTCTTGTCCACGACCAGGAATAGCACCTTGCCACATACTTGATGTATCAATTTGCCAATCACCATCTTTTTTTGTCTGTGTAAAAAAAGGTCGAAGAAGCCAATATGCTGTAGCATATTTTAAAAGTGGATTGGCTAGAAGTCCTCCTTCACCCGGATTGACAGTAGATAGACTAAGCCAACCTTGCCAAGAACGAAAAGCAGAACAACCACCAACTGTATTATAAAGAGACATTTGTGCACGAACACGATGAGTAGCATCAAAAAAATCATTTTCTTCCCAACGACCTTCAAAAATAGGTTTATAGCATGATCGATATTCTGGATCTTCCCATCGTTCAATACTTCCTCCATCTACATGTGGTCCAAGAGCAAATTGAGCATCACCAGGTTGACGAATTCGAAGACGATCAACATACATAGTATTTTCTTTCAAAGAAATATGAGTCGAAGGTGATGCATGCCAGAATGAATTAGCAAATGACAATGCTTTGAGAACACGAGCATCATCTCGAGCATGAACTTGTGATGGTGACCAATACAATTCGTAAACTACTGGTTTATCCTGTGGAAAAGCTTTAGTATGTGGATTTTGTTTAATATAATTTTGAACATCTGTTTTTAATTTTAGTGCATATGTTTCAGGTAAAACATTTTGAAGAACCATAACACCACGTGTTCGAATTTCATTACATACATCGGATGAAACATTTTCTATATCTTTAAAATTAACTTGAGGAATAACAGTTGAACCAGAAGAACGAATAATAGAAATTTCACGTTTTAGAGTATCAAGTAATCGGTACCAACTGTCTTTAACTTGTTGTTCATGACCTTGAAGTATTTTTGCTTTCAATTGAGCAAATCGAGGTTCAAGAGGTTGATTCATGTCAATACCTGAAAGAGAAGCAAAAACAGATGAAATATCACCTTCAGGTTTGGCTGAAGATTGCATCATTGATGACATTGATGTCATTTTAGTTGCCATTGAACGAATTGTTGAACGCATTTTGTCTAAAATAAGCAAACGTTGAGATATTAGTATTAATGACAAGTTTTTAGGTAGTAAGTGCACTTTGAAAGAATAAAGATAACAAAAAGAACATATCAAAACACGTTGCTGGGAGCAAAGGTAAAATAGATGATAAGAATAATAAATACCTATGCAGCCATTAATGTAAAATTAATCTATTTTACACAGTTATAAATGTCTGTATTTTAACATTTTAACAGTATATACTTACTTATATTGCAATTTCATGTACCATCAATCGTATACTCTTTTAAGTATAAATGTAACTACACTTCATGAATCCTATTCATAATCTTACTTAATTCAGATTTGAATACTGGAATGCCTGCCTTTCTTTATTACATTACATTTTCTAAACTGATTTCTATTTTTATCGAAACAGTTTATATATTATTTTAATGACAAGTGAACTATTCAAAAATCAGAATATTTTTTTTATAAATACAAACAAAATATACAAAAGAAAGTTAAACTATTTTGAGTAAGTCGAAATATTTTTGAGAGAAAATTAACTAAAATATGTAAAGATAGTGTGTATATTCAAACTCTAATTTTCTTGAATAACAAAACAAAAAGGTGGACTAGAACTTTCCTTATCAATATATTTACTTACTAAGCAGTGAGAGAAATATAAAGTGAATAATTCACACTCTTCTTATAAACCTTATAGAAACAAAGAAATAAAGAGCATCGATGCTATTGGTCCATGCAATTATCAATAAAACTAGATAAATATCTAGTAGACAATACTCACTTTATATACTCTACAGCAGACGAAAAAAAAAGATTCTGGTTAATTAATTTGTGCGAAAATCTTTATCAAGATGAGAATTTTATTTTAATGACATCATATATATATATTAGAAAGTGTATTCGGCTGTGACTCATATAATCGTCACGTATTATTCTGTCTCTTTTCTTCCCTGTGGGTAAATAAAATATAAGTGCATTCATCCATCCGTATCAAATGAAAGAAAAAAAGAAAAATCCCATTTGGTTTTTATTACACAATAAAAAAGGTAGACATAGCAATATATTTTACGATTTGTTTCACTGAATTTATACCTTAAGATTGTATTATATAAAAGCTTTTAATCTTCTATATCTGAATACTTTCCCATTATGGATAAAAACAGCTATTCACAAGTAATCTTTACCTCAAATTAATTTCTAAACGTTATGTTCTACCAATTTCGATTTAGATATACTAAACGGTAGATAACAAACTGTGATAGATCCAATAATACTCTTTCATATTTTGAACATAGAATATTAAAATATTTTTTTCATTTTTCTATCCGAGCATGTGGAAGCATCGTATACAGAGAAAAAAATAGAAACGAAGCATAATAATTATTTATTGTTACAATTAATATCAATTTCGTTCTTTCGAATAGATTCGAATTGATAAGATGAGCAAATGATCTTATCTTAAAACGAAAGTGCATGATCGAGAATCGATTTTAGCTAACTTTTTTATTTAATCCTTTTATAGATATTTATGATGAAGTTCATCAGCTAGTAAATGATTTATAAAAAAACGAACTGGAATAGATAAATCATTTACCGGAAACTCTTTTTATTTACAAGTAAACAGTTAAATAGAAATTTATTACATAGGGCATTATACATCTTTTTTCTAAAAGTTTTAGTTTGGATTCAAGTATTCTGTTATAATCTGTAAACATATTTAGGATTATGGGCAAAATTTCAGCCTTATAAGTCTTATTCTTTGGTGTTGTCCATAATCCTAAATATTCTACGCATTATAACAGAATACTTGAATCCAAACGAAAGCTTTTAGAAAACACTTTTGTATTATTCCGTTCGTAATATACATAAAATAAGATTTCAAAAAAATAAATACATAAAGTTTTAAATTTGAAGTGGTTGATAGTCAAGTATAAGATGAATTTGACCATCAGATGATGTACCAAATCTGGATGGAAGATTATACCAATTATCAATATGATCTATTTTTAAAAAAGAAAAGAAAAAAAAATTTTTTTTTTATTAAATTTCAAATACTTTTATAATATAAATCTTGTAAATCTATTTCTAATGAACCAATTTTATCATTTTTTAATGTATCTTTATCATAAACATCAATATGAAGAACATCTTGTCCATGAAAATGATTACTAAATAAATAAAATATTTAATTAAAATATTAAAAATAAAAAAAATGAATGATTACAAAACAAATATTTGATTCCATTGTGGATTTTTTGAATTATATTTAACTTTTGTTTTTTGTTTATATTTTTTCTTCTCGAGATAAATTTGAACAAAAACATCATTTTCACTAAATATATCTTTTTTTTTAAAATCTTTTCCTTCAATAACAGTCACTTGTAATTGAGCCATTAATTATCTAAAAAAAAGAAAATCTCTTTTCTTTTAATAAATGATAAAGTTGGTGTTATATAATCTCTATACGTTAAGAAGACAAGTTAATCATTTATTTAGAAAAAAAAGCGAAATTAAAATAATTATTTTTCATTCTTTAATTTATTTCATTTAGTCATTTATGAAATTAATTAAAGAACACTAGAATATTTCTATATTATTTTCATATTTAGTTATCTATATATTACCAAGATATTGTGTTATAAACTTCATTTATTGCCAGATATACAATTATTCTGGATTATTTATTAAAGACTTTTTGTCTCAAATCATCCATTCAACAATAAATATGGAGAGCTGAAATGATGTACCAGATAAACTCTGATTCACATCAATCTTCTATCCAGATCTACAATTCTAATATCAATTATAGGATAAATATCTAACTTTATAAAACCAGTCATATTAGTGCCAACAAGTATTATCCAGATCAAACAATAGAGTGTTCCTTGAGCGATACTATATAAACATGTTGTATCTGGCCTTCTTATATTTGTCGTGTTAATACAATGCTTTGAAAGTGCTGTATGTCATAGCTGTTTATGCACTGTAACTGTATTATATTATTAAAGTGGCTAAAATTCATAATCAACTACCATATAGTACATAAGGGTATCAAAAAGTAGTGACAATGACGCTTTTATACCATGTAATAAGCTTTAAGAAACTTTTTCTCTTTATAGTCATCAAGAAAAAAGAAAGCAAAAAATCTTCTATACTAATTGATTATACTTCAGCCAATCTAATAATAATAAAATTTCGATAAAATCTTTTTTATTCGCACGTCTTACGTTTACATAAATACTATAGAATATTTTTTTTAAATAACTTTTTGAAGAAACAAGATAGAAATTTGCAGTTTTTACCATTGCAAAGAGAAGATAAAGATGCATCGAAATATATATCTGAAATATTTCAATTCGATTTTTTAATTCTCGAAAAATTGTTCTTTTATCATGGATATCCTTTTTATTTAGATTATTATCAGCAACTATTGCAATGAAAATTATTATTGTAATAATATAAATTACATATTTTCCATTATTAGTTATGTAAAATCAAAGTGAATTTGATGGAGATCCTTATTTAAAATCAAAATATATTTAAAGCATATATATATATTGGTTATCAACAGATTTACAAACTAAAAATTGCTGAAGCATTATTATTGTGAAGAAAAACATCTTGCCTTATTTCGTTCTATTTATTTTGAAGACGCAAAGACACTAATAATTATCTCATCAATATTATTCGCACCTTCATTAAAACTTTGATCAGATAAATAAGAAAAGAAAGAGCATTAGTAAGTAATTGTCACGATGATAGTTATCAAAGATTCGAAACATATTTACATTAATTCTGACTATTTATTGAGAAAACAATAATTTAATAAATGTCATCAAGTAAGAGAAATAGAATCAGTATAAATTCATGTTATAAACATGTTTTTTTTTAAGGCAGAAGTAATTATCGAATAAGTCATAGAGATCTTCAAATATTTCTACAGTACATTTTGCAATCGTTAGCTGCAAAATTTACTTTTTGAATATTTTATATTATATCTATCAAAAAACAAATGACTATAAGTTACCTGAAATATAACACTTATGATGGAATTCGATAAAATAAAACACAGATTTATGTTTTTTACAATAATAAATTAATAAATGTAGTGAAAAATAATTTTTTTCTCTTTAAAAGACAACTGACGACATAGAGTATTAAGTTCTACAAAGCATAAGAAGAATCTGTCATATGTGATTTGATGCATTTTTAACGCTGAAAACTACGGCTTTCTAACTTGTTTCTATCAAAAATTATTCAAATAATACTTATCCAGCATTTAAATCATCCCATCATTTTATAAAAACACTAAACATTATCATAACCTTATTATTATTATATTAAGTTGAAGAATGATCATATAGTGCAGAAAAATAGGGCTTTGTTTTTTCTATTACTACGTAGAAAAAAAAGAAGATTTCTATGAGCTTTGTATAGGAAAGTAAGACAACGATGACATTCCTTTTGAATTACTCTAAGTAGCTCTAAGCACATGTCAAATTCATAATAAAATCTTTCATGAAAATATGAGAGGTCTTTTGAGATAATTCATTTGCCATAAGATAGATTTTTAGAAAGGAATCATATAGATATCGCTTTATTCTCTTTATGTTATTCACTATTAGAAAAATAAATCATTCAAAACAAAATATTTTCATTTTATTCCTCCAATTTGCGCTCATTTTCAGCTATGGAATATTGAACTGAGTCATCTAGACAACATGACAGCAAAAAAAGAACATTTACCAATATTTTATTTTAGATGATTCGTTATATTTATGCTTCGAATTGAAGAAAAATTTTTATTTGAATACTTTGAACAAATATACTAATATTCCATTAATATTTTTTTATCTCAAACTGAGAACATTCTTTTTCAAATTCATCAGCCACAAATATCTTACTTTCTATCATCAACTGTGTTGAGTTTCATAAAAGTCAATATCATACATGATTTTTCTTTCAATTATCGAATACCATTACTGTTAATATAAGAGAAAAAAAATGAGTGAATTGACATAGCAGAATTTGTCAACATAGTTTTTTTTCACTAAGAATTACAAGATCCAATCGATTTTTTTTTGAAATATTCGATTGTGTCAATTAATCGACATTTCTACTATCATCTGTCAATCAAGCTTAATAATATTTTTACTTACATAAGAAAACATGATATTTGATCATTTTTACGATGCTGATGTCCCATTACAGAAAAGTCATCAAGAAAATAAATGAAGAAGTGTATTTGTATTAATCAATTTTTAAATTACCATATATTCTCCATTCTTTAAGAAGATGTATAGCACGTTCATTGAAATATAAAATATAGTGATAAAACTTCTACTATCGGAATTTTTAAAGAAGGCGCGTGAAAGAAAAGCGTATAACTTTTCCATGGAAATTTATAGTGATCTGCAATTTTCAGGGTTCAACAGACGACAATTGGGGGGCACATATCAATGTGGAAAATGGTCTTCAGAAGCATTTTTCAGACTAAGTTTAGTCTGCGAAATTTAGGACAGATTAACAAATTTTTTCGAGGAGATTTTTTGACTAGGTTCGCACTCTGACATGCCCTTTACACATTGGCATCTAAGCAATTTCAGGTAAGACACTTTTCGCTGAAAAGCGAAAAAATACTTTGAGTATAAATTTTTGACTATGCTAATTAACATGAAAAGGTTTATGTTGATATTGAATTGTAACTTTACAATGAGCTCATGAGCACAAGCACATGAAAATACTTATTTTCGAGTTCCTTTAACAAACAAAATATGTTTTTCTTACAGTCTGCTTGATTTTGTCGTCTTTCTTTTTTTTTTATCAGTCTTTTAGAGCAACAGAGCTTATGTTACTTGCTCAGAAAACAAACTGAATTTTGAAAAAAGTACAAATACAAAAAGAAATGTTATTCCACGTTTTCCTCATTGTCATCAGCATCTGTTTCTTCTCTCACATTGTACATGGTTAAAATTCGTCAAAAATAGGGTTTATTGATACTAAATAGTAAGGATTATGCAAACTTTTTAATATCGACAAGAAAAAACTTTCAGAAATTTAATACTTTTTTCCAATAGAAAAGTAAGATGCCAGCAATTCAAAAATGGAACAATGTATTTTTTTTTCTGGATACTTTAACATGGTTTGATAGATCTCGTCGAGCTCTACAAATCTGTATATACGAAAAATTTTTTGAGTCACTTTTTATGATGAAAAAATTCGAGAAACTCTGTGAAAAATCTTAACAAATGCTTTAAAAAGTCATATTCTTGATATGCCGTTCCAATCATACAAACATTAATTAGGTGTTTCTTTTTTCTTCTCACAGCTATCATCGAGATTGAGTAATTACGTGAAAATTTTCATATGCGCATACTGATAAAGTGCTTTTCTTTCTGATACTTTCTTTTTGTTTTCGGCGCTCTGACGAACAGTTATTACTCAATATCAATTCGATCTCAACTTAACATTCTGTTTTATTCAAACAATGTATGGAGGTCCAAAAGTGATGGTTTATCTGACACAAGAGAATACACATCATATCTAACTATTGAAACTTAATATTACCATCACTCCTCATGACCTCCTTTTTTCAATAATACACGGTTGGAAATAATATTATTCCAGAGGGTACCGCATATAAACACCAATAGAAGAGATAACGATTTTTATATCAAATGAAAATTCATCAAAAATGGGGTTTATTAACACTAAATAGTAAGGATTATACAAACTTTTTAATATTGACAACAAAAAACTTTCAGAAATTTTAAACTTTTTTTGCAGTAGAAAAGTAAGATGCCAGTAATTCAGAAATGGAATAATGTATTTTTCTTGAATATGTTTTCATGATTTGATAGATCTCGTCGAGCTCTACAAAACTGTATATATGAAAAAATTTTTAAACATAGTTATTGAATTAAAATTCGCTGAAAACTGTCTAAAGAATGAACCAAAAAAACACGCATTTTTTGACATTTTTTAGAGGGAAAAAAATTGGTCTTTTAACACTAAATGCAGCTGTTTTCCATTAGTATCCTTATGTAAGATGCTTAAAAGCATACTCATTCGATGCAATTTTTCACGCTGCATCAAATGAGTGTATGTTGAAACATTTGAGACAGTAAAAATAATCAGAAAAGACTAATTCTGTTGAAGATTTCAATGTTTTTCTTCCATATCAAAAATATGACTTTTTTAAGCCTTTTTTTAAGATTTTTCAGTTTCTCGAATTTTTTCATCATATAAAGTGACTCAAAAAGTTTTTCATATATACAGATTTGTAGAGCTCGACGAGAACTATCGAATCATGTAAAAGTATTCCAGAAAAACACGTTATTCCATTTTTGAAATACTATACCCATTGAAAAAAAGTAAGATTATGCAAGATTTTATCAGATTTCAATCGGATTTTTCTGCACCAAAATCAAAATTATAATTGATTGAAATCTTTCCAAATCAACAATAATATGATTCTTAATCAAAAAAGATCTGATTTTAATCAAAATTCTACTTGATTTGGAAGGTTAGTTTTGATTAAAAAATAATCTTCTAAATCAAGTAGAATTTTGATTAAAATCACATCCTTTTTGATTAAGAATCAAATTAGTGTTGATTTGGAAAATTTCAATCAATTATAATTTTGATTTTGGTGCAGAAAAACCCGATTGAAATCTGATAAAATCTTGCATAATCTTACTATTTAGTATCAATGAACCCTATTTTTGGCGAGCTTTCATTTGATAAAAAATTCATTTTCTCTTCTACTGGAAGTTATAGGCGGTACTCTGTGAAACAATATTATTTCTAACCGTGTACATGTAATTCAGTTTCTCGTTTTATAGTTTCATCTGCTGTTTTATGCATCTCTTCGACTTTATAAACATGATGAAAGTATGACCTAGCAAGTTTATCATCTATCACCATCATAAATTGCTCAATTAATTGTTTTACATCATTCGGATGAAATGTTGTATTTTGATCACGAATAAACTGTTTGATATTATTCCATGAGAATTCAATGAGATTAAGACTGCAATGTAGTTTTGGTAGCCGAATAATTTCTACAGCATATTTCTTTGCAATGCGATCACTCTATTTAACAAAACATAGAAGAATAGCGGATTTAAAAAGCTCAAAACAGCGCTTATAAAAGTGACTTATCATATATTCTTATGCCTGATAGTTTGTACGTAGAAGCTATAATAATTGAGCTTAGAAAAGCTTTTGAGGAAAATTAATTTTTCGATCTTAAAGCCATTTTTGAATCTCTCGTTTTGTTGAAGAACATTTTGAAATGATTGATGCTTCTGTAAGCTTATTGTGTCAAATTAATAGGAAAATTTGCATATCGCTCTATCAATCGTTTTAATAATTTTTCATAGTTTGGATATACTTTTTCTTGAATGAATTTATGAAATTCAAATCTAATCAAAGCTTTTCCTTGTTCTGATGTAATGGTTTTTTTATGTTCAGAATGCACTAAAAAAGGAGTCGACTTTTACGCTGTAAGTAATGTGATAGATCTTTTACTTTTCTTCTGAGAAGGCAATGCCTGTGGATTAGAAAGATCGATGTGACTTAATGAAGAAGCAGCAAAGACAGTACGTTGACGTCATAGAATTTGCGCTGGTGGTATAGATGCTGAAAGTTCACAATATCTAAGCATTAGTAATGAGATGGTGCGACTACAAAGATCTCTAACATTTGCATCTACTTCATATTTCTCTGTCGTTTCTTGCTGTTGTTGTTCATTTCTTTTTTTTCTAACTTAACCGGTGTAATTCATGCTTTAATCTAACAAATCTTTTAGAAATATCTAACATTTTAACAAGACAATTATTTACATTGTAGAGAGATATGACTGGACGACTTTTCTTGCTTTCAACAAAATTAATAATATGAAACATTAATTATTTTACTTCTTGAGAAAACTTATAACCTTTCGGCATTATGAATACAAGATAATATATATATTCCGAAAAGAAAATAGTACAATAATTTTCACACGTATGTATATAGTTTTTCTTTCTTTCCGTTTTTTTTCATCCTTGCATGATACACTGACACGCTTATACACAGAGAGAAATACCACATTTGAAGCCCTAGATTTTAAAGGAATAGACTCTTTCACGTTAATTAGCATAGTTAAAAATCTATACTCAAAGTATTTTTTCGTTTTTTCAGCGAAAAGTGTCTTACATGAAATTGCTCTCTTAAAAGATCTCTCGTCTTTCAAGAGAGTGAAATCTAGAAATCGCTTAAATAATAATGTGAAGAAGGGCATGTCGGTGTCCAAATTTAGCAAAAAAATCCCCTTGAAAAAATTTGTTAAGTTGTCCTTAATTTCGTAGACTAAACCTGATCTGAAAAGTGTTTCCGAAGATCATTTTCTCACATTGATATGTGTCCCCGATTGTCATCTATTGAACCCTGAAAACTGCAGGTCGCTATGACTTTCCATTGAAAAACTATAAGCTTTTCTTGCACATGCCTTCTTAAAAAATTCCGATAGTAGGCCGAGTGCTATTTGAAGGCATGAGCTTTGATTGAAGTGAAAGAACATAAGAAATAAAAATTTCATCAGATTTATACAATTTGAAATATTATTATCTCTACTCGAGCCGACATGGACGGTCTATAAACGACAGCAAATCGATAAAAAACGGTGATTTTATGGAGATCTGACATTTTTCGTATACGAATACTAGTAAATAATATAGATGCTGGTATATTACGGTTTCCTTTAGGGCATGTTTTATCCAACACAGTTTACGATCCATGATCAAACCAGTTTACGCACTGTTTTTAACCGATTTTCTAAATTTTCGGTGGTAAGTTTATAGAACATATCGAGTAATTGTTTACGCGATGTTCGCAATTTCTATAAAAAGTGAACGAATGGCAATTCTTTTTTCCCATCTTTTGTTCGTTGTCATCATATATAAATGGCTCGCACCTCACATAAGCTTCTGTTTTCTCTCTCGCTGTTCTCTTTTCTATGATCATTCTTTTTTCATATCGTTCATGAGTGCTGGTTTATTTCACCAATCTTCTAAGCAGTATCCTTTCGTCCATGTTATTTTCTCAGAATTTTCCGTGATATTTTATAATGTGTTTTCTCCGTTTCATTGGTATATATAGTCAGTATTTTTCTAAATAAAGAGAGAAGAATTAAATAGCGAGCATTCCAACTATCATTGTCGTAATAAACAGTAAGTATTTAACTAAATAAATAGGAAGTATTTATTGAAATGATATTTTATTCTTTATTTTTAAATTAATCGGTATCACATATAATGTGTTGAAACGACATAGGAATCTATATCAGGATTCAAAGCTAGGAAAGCCTAGTTCTGGAACAATCGAAATGAAAAAAATATCGTAGATGAATATAAAATAGCATGTTTGCAGTTGTTTACTTTGACTTTATGGTATAAAATAGCTAACCGTATTATATCCATAAAGTTAGGAAAAACAGCCAAATACGATCCGTTTACGATATGGATACATTATAGTCCATCATTCTGCACCAGATGATACGGAATAATACGGATCGAAAAGAGACCATATATTTACGGTATAATGCCGTAAATACTCCGTTTTTACATCGTTTACAACCCGTTTTTGAATCATAAATGACACCGTTTTGATAGATATAGATATACTTGTTAATAAAACTCACTACAGTAGTTTGATTTTTATAGATCAATTCAAAAAATACTCTTGAAGATGAGTATTAATTGTTATATTCTTTCATTTTTTTATTTAGACAAATCATTTATTAATCGTTAATCCTTCTAATACCTGTTCACAGGATTGGCTTCAGTCAATCAACATTGAAGATTTCACATATTTTTGAAAGGGAAAAAATGCTCGATTTGACTGAAGAACACTCAATTATCTGATGTCTATCAATCATAATATTCTTCAGTGTCGAAAAAAATTTTTATTAACATTATATATTGACGCATTATTAAAGAATATTTATTAGAGTTTAAAATCTATTGACAGATATGTACTTCACAGATAGTCATAAATTTTTATTAAAAATAAGCGAATAGATCGATGGATTGAAATATAGCTTTTCTAACTCGATTGATTGAAAATATTCTTTATAAGACATGTTTCAGAGGATTATGATTCATTTTCTTTAAAAATTTAATATTTCAATAAATGATATTCAAAGTCCTATATCATCAACCATACTACAATTAAACTCAAATGTTATCTATAGTTATTATTGATATCTATATATTTTATTAAGTTTTTTTTTCTTTTATATATGTTGGCCTTGAGCGACAAGAATTCTTGAAAGAACATAATCTTTTTTTTTATTATTAATTATTTAAAACTAATATTTTTATGTTATTATATATTTATTGTATATATTTTAATAAAAAAAAGTATGTATTTGAATCATTTGATAATTATTTCGTGAAGGAATGAACAAATCATATCGAATAATTCATAAACGAGTAGAGTGTTCTTTAATAAACATCTACTAATTAATATAATTCAACATTGACTGTTATAGAGATCTTATATATGAATGTTTTTATTTAATTAATGTTGAAACATCAAAAAGATTATCCTAGCAAAATTACTGATGAATTCTTCGAATTAAACATATCATTGTTAATACTTAATAATTCTATTCAATTTACTATAGATAAAAAGATAAATGATGCTCTTCTTTTGTTTTTTTTAAAACAACAAGTGAATACGGAAACTATCGATTAGTTATTTTCGAGAATTTATGTAAAAAACTTTGTTTTTAAACGTTGAAAAAAAGATAATGAACGAGTTATAATTGAAGCTAACCATGGTGTTAACATTAAACTTAATGCAATACGTAAAGGAAGAAGAAGTTTAACAATAGCATAAGTCATTGAAAGATTTACTAATATCAATGATGATTCATCTAATGGTTCAAAACCATATCGAGTTCGAACACGATTAATCTTTTTATTTCCTTCTAAAAAAAATATAAACAAGAAACAAAGAATACAGAAAATTAAATAAATAAATTTACCTTGAATATATTCAATTGGAATAGGAAGATATTCTCCAATACGTGACCATTTTAATGGAAAATAAATTAATGGAAATGGAAGTATAGCAGTTATTTCATGAAGTATAGCAAATGCAGTTATATGAGATGCTGGACGTTCTTTTAAACGATCAATATAACGACGCCATCCTCTTTGATTACTTTTTATTGTTAAATATCGTTGAAAAAATAATCTTTGCATCTAAAGACAAAAGAAAAAATTCTATTCATCTTATCAATATTATTAGGGTATTGAAGAAACTCTCATAGATCTTTATGATTTAATTGATAAATACGTATTTGAAAATACAAGCTTTCTTTACGACATCAGTTTTTTACAAGTTACTTTTTATACATCTCACTACATGACATCCATCAGATTACTATTCCTTTTTATTCTCTCAGTAAATAGTCAACATATTTTTCGATGTGATTTTGACTATGGATTTAGTTGTATTTCTGATCTTCCATTAGCCTCATTTATTATAATAAATGAAACCAATGATGAACCACGACAACCAGCTTCGGATGTTACTGCCATTGGTAAAAAAAATCTTCATTTTTATGTCACTTTCTAACTTATCATATATTTATAGGGACATCACACAATGACGAAGAATGCTTTTTTCCTTTTTCAATTGGTTCATTTGAAATGTACTTCTGTGAAAAAACTGATCCTGATCTTCCAGCAACATGTCCAACATTTAATGCAACTGGTCCAAGAATTAATTGTAGTCAAGGTATATCATATTCTATATAGATTAAATTTTACATAAATAATTAAAATATATTTTATTAAGGTGAATATGGTTATGAGAAATTTGAAGTAGAAGAGATTGGTTCTCGTTCATATAAGCTTGAAG
>JAJEKB010011612.1:0-21599 GCA_022393335.1 Macrotrachela quadricornifera | reverse complement strand
TAAATCAAAATCCCTAATCTGGATTAATTTTTGTTTTATTATCCACAAATGTGGATTCGATTTAGGGATGCATTCTGGGTACCAGATTTAGGGTAAAGGATAACATACCGATCGACGATAAAACCCTCGATATTTCATTTAAACGAAGTTTGTTTAAATAAATTTAACTAAGTATCAAAAAGAAATACTAGGGAAAGTATTTTGACATACAAAATAGTTTTACTGGCAAAGTGTTGAGTGACTTTACTGGGAGCAATTTACACACTAAAACTGCTGGACACATGCGTAAAATATATAGAAATTGACTGTAACATCATAAATCTTGGTCACAACACAGGGAAGTGTTGGGAAAATATCATTTTTATACGTAATCGACATCACTCTATCAAACACAACACTTAGCTTTCATTTATCATTAACTTTATTTTTATCGATTTTTTTCGTCGAACGGTACAATGGGCGCGCTCATCACTCATATACACAAATGACATAGATGAAGTGCTTAATAGTAAAATTATTTCAGAATGTAAAGAATATCTGCCTACAAGTAGATTACTTTGTATGTATATAGAAAGCGAATATCAGAGATGATATGTATCTGATAAACTAGGCAGACCGCTAGTGACTCAAACATACATTTGCATTCAAAATTTGTGCATGCGACAGGTCTCCGGATCGAACAATCCGATCCGTAAACGGTGCATTTCAGTAGATTTTTAATAATTTATAATTTAAAATCTATTGTAATTTTCTGAAAAAATATATTTAGGTTGCTAGTGATTCCTATTCAAGGTTACGACAGTATAATTAGACATATGTGTGTTGAACATAACATTTTTAAAAGTGTTCATAAAAAGTCTCTGAAATAATACCTGATTGCATCGGTTGAGGTTGAGGATTATTTCTGGTCGTGAAATATGTATAAATATGACGACCAATTTTGACAATGATTGGTGCCACGATGCGCAGCGTTGCGGTGAGACCACCGAACAAACCAATCAACAAAGTAATTACATAGATAAAATCATTGCGTTGTGTGTATGTATAAATGCATTGAAGAGGTGCACAAGCAGTGTAATACTTAGAGAAATTTCTCTCAATTTCCAACTGTTCAACCATTAGGTTTTCAAATAAAGGTAAAATGGGACTGTTGCGTAAGAAACGCGATAGTATTGATGTATTCAGAGGTTTTGGCCAATCAACATTTGGTAGATTGGAGATTAATTGAGTTGTAACATTAAGACAGACAGAATCGTACAAACATTCGAGAGTACCTTCTTTGATAGCATCGTAGGGCGTACATGCCACGCGCATTCCATCAACATGAAATATGGCCGGCGGTTGTGGAGTCATCATTCCTATGAGTGGTCGTTGTTGTGCTCCCCAAGCATAGATACCTGCTTTATACGTTATGACTTGAAATGGGTTGCAGAAAGCGAAACTTTCTTGTGGATTCTATAATCAGAGATGTATATATGATATATATATAATAGAAATCTTGCTGCGAATAATATAATAATTACACGGACAAAAAAAATTTGAAGTGAATTTTCACATTAAATATTGCGCGGAGACAAAGACGTTTATGAGGTGTAACTTGACATGAGAGGGTGGATGTAACACATGGCTATAATACACATACATACTCTCAAGAATATGCTACAGTATTAACGAAAATATTCTGTCGATATTCATTACTATAAATTACATTATATTCATCATACAAAAGAAGGAATTAGTAACGTCTTTCAATCACTTTCTTTTAAAAATTTTATAATAGCTGTAGGTATGCATCAAGCAGCAAAAGTGTGTTTGAATATGACTTTTTATATAATCAATCTCAACTAAGAATTGTTTTATATAGATATTAGGGAGCATCATGTAGCAAACTCATGTAATTCAATCTGAAACTCAAAATGTATTTTACATCAACAATAATGAGCCTATCTAGAAGTTTATCGTAAAGACTTACATCAGTGAATGAAACATTGTCGTAGAGAGGATAAAAGTTAGGAACAATAGTGTATTGATTCAAACCAGGTACAACTAATGTAAATGCATCAGTATGAACAGCTGACTGAATTTGACTTTGAGTGATAGTGAGCATGACGCGCTGAGCAGCAGGACCTGGTGTTATTGACGCCGCGAGTGCTGCAAAAAACTTGTCGACGATTGCATTAATCTGAATATTGAAAGAGACGTTCGATAACGCGCGAGAATTCACAACCTTTCCGTTTATAAAATCATTTCGAATATTGTTTATCATCGTCATCGATGTGGTACAGAATAATGCTAGCAGACGAAATTGAGCTGCAGCAGTAAGACGAAAGTCGAGTGGAGTAATACGTGAAGTTTCCGAGTTGAATAATGATGCAATCCATTTCGGTGATATCAGATCACTCGAGCATACCTAACATAGAAAAAAAAATTCCTAAACTTGAAAAAGGAAAGAAAGGAGCTTGTCACGTGAAGATAACATAACAACATATCGATTCTTAATCATAGTAGTGAATGCAGGTTTCATTCTACGATTTCCTATGTTTTATCAAAATCACTTTCAAGTTTAGAATCTCATATTTAACTATTTTGGATATTGTAATCAGAATCGAATTAAAAACAAAAGATATCATGAAGAAGTGCGTTATTTTGATTAATCAGGAGTTTTTAATAGATCATTACTGTTAACCATTTAAATAAATCGTCGGAATCCATACATTTTATTTCGAGAATATTATTCATTGGAAACAGCATATGTGTTGGATTTTACAGATGTATTTCGGATTCTAATGGTTATACCTATGATAAAACCGCGGGACATAATACATCTTGACTTACCTATACATTGATATTATCTAACGAATAAATATCAGATAGTAGTTAACGCAATAATGTTAATATAGAGCTTATACAATAGCCAACGTGTTTTAGGCACTAAGAATGTATATAAATCATCCCATTTTTAACAAAAAATCAACATAAACGCATAGCACATAGAACATTCTCTTCATTCATACAAAGGTAACTTCTCCAAACAGGTAAATCAACAAAAAACAAAAAGTCCCTACAAAGATCATTTTAGATCACTAATCGAACACTTACAGACACTAAACGCGGTAGTATGACAGAAATAGGTTTTTTATGGGCTATATGAGTCTCATCACTGATTAATTAGTTGTTAAGGATATACAAAAGTGCACTGAAAGCGGTAGAAGACTTTTTAGTGGTTTTCTGGTAATACGTTTTCATTAGTTAAGGATCGACTTTCGGTCCGGTTGCGAGCAGAAATGTGTTTCTTCCTATGTGAAAACTGGCAAAATCAAGCGGTAAATTTGTGTTTTCTCTGGGATCCGACGCGATTCTGTGGCCGGAATAGTTTACCTAAGTAGATACCTAGGACATATCAAAAGTAGTGACGTTCTCATTTTATTTCTTTAATTAGAAAGATGTAACGTGAAAAGCCCTACAATAATGAAAGAACGGTTGGCCGTAAAAAGGTCGAAAGGAAAAATGTCGAAGTGGAAAATGATCGAAAATTATTTTTTTAATTCTAACTAGAAATGACGATAATTTATTGTATGAAATGACACTAACACTAATATAGATCAAATATGAGTTAAGAAATAAAAAATTCGAAAGTGTCATTTTTTTCGTTTAACAACTGTAAATGATAAACCGTCTAAATATTCCATAGAGAACAGAAAAGATATATATGTCGAGACTTGAAAGAGAAGATAGTCTTATACGAAGAGAGGATGATGTATATCATCCTCTAACAGTTACTCATCCGTATTAGTAGTGGTCACATTTAGACTAATAGAATGACAGGAAAAACACTACTGAACTATAAGTGCTTAGATCACTATTTACTGGTAACATCATTTTTTTCCTTTATTTTCCGATTTATATACTTTTTCATTTCGATTTTAATTTTGCGACATTTTTCCTTTCGACTCTTTTAGAGCACACCGAAAAAACAGTTTATTTTATACCAGATGAGGTACCCAATGAAAAGAGAATATGGTTAAAGTTTTGCATCTTCCACTTGACTTTTTCTGCTGCACATAACGCGTCTTTTACAGAACTGTTCCCTGTTGTTCGTGGGCCATCTGCAACAGAAATTTTCCTGTCACACCTGAAACCTTTAGGACAGGTTTTTTATCGGTATGCGTCAGCCATCTTTAACAGGATTGTTCCTGCTATCCATTAGATATTCGTCATAGGACTCTTCTCGCCGTGTGCGATACCTATTTCATAGAACTCTTTTCACCGTACTTGGAACCTCTACTACAGAGCTTTTTCCATCGTGTGTTGGGGTATCTTCAGTGGGACTCTTCTCATCAGGCTCAAGCTGACATCCTCACTCGCATCCACTCTGGACACAATCACTCTCAAATTTGCATTGAACTGCGTCATTTGATTAGAGAGTGAGTAAAATCACGGTCTCTTACGAATTGAATGACGTTTCACGTACGCCTCTCTTTCTCACCCCCAATCACTCTACCGACTTTTATCAGAATCTCGATCTGTATTGATCGGGATAAAATTTCACCCAAACTCTTCCGCGCACCCCGCTTGGTGGTTCCAAACCCATATCGACTTTCCTCAGGAGCTAAGAAAATAGTGTGGAAAGTTTTGTGACGCTAGCTATCACAGGGACTGAATGCATAGCGAATAGACAGACAAACATTCTTCTTTATATATATAGATATGTAACAACACAAGAGATTTCTCTTTATGTAGAAAAATTTAATTTTTTTAGGATAGCGAAAATTAGTCGCACAGATGTTTTCGTTTTTTGAAAACAAGAAATACATAACTAAAATAAGCTTTATTTAATAAAATGTAGAGCTTTCCACGCTGCATTTTATTGTATAATTTATTTTTCATATGCAATCTGTTAAGTAATTGAAAACTGAAATGCATTTAATCAATTTTATGTCTTTATGAAGTTGTACAGAAAAACAGTTCATGTTGAAATTTTATTATTAGGATATTAGTTGAAGACCGATCAAATAGCATAGAATAATAGAGCAACATTTTCTCTATCACTATATTATAAAAATCTATTCAAATTTCTTATTAAAGAAATAAAATAAAGACGTCACTACTTTTGATATGCCCTAAGTATAAGAAACTCTTCATACCCGTGACGTTAGGAGTAGGTTAAAGCATCATATTATTACGACAAGTTTGTTCTTTAAGCAAGAACGCTATATGAAAATCTTTCAACGCACTCTTATTCATTTCGATTCTATCTAACCTATAAATCGAAAAAAGTTCTTTACTTGATGATGAATTGCTTTGATTGAGAGAAACGTCGAGTAAGATACAGCCACTTGTCGACAAGGACATGATAGTGTGTCCGGATATTTGGCTTGTAGTCGTTCGTACAAAGCTAATGAAGGTGTTGGTACTGTTACCGAAGTGGTTCTTTTAGTCAAAAGTGTTGAGACGACGAGAATGCACAGAATCGTCAATAGCAAAATACAAAAGACGCGTGTAGATATCACCTGATCCTGAATTACTTGCCTGTCACCTTCCTGGATCGTCTCAGCATCAGCAAATAAGTTAAACTTTTTTAACTTTTGAATTATTTTTCTAACGATCGACATTGATCTATGGAATCATTTGAAAGAATATTCAATAGATTCATTGCTTTAAACTTACTCGCTAATCCAAATAATCTATTAAGTACTGAACCTACTTTTGTCCCACGATTTTTGTTTAAAATTTAAAGATTCTAAAATATTTCAAATGAAAAACACAAGTTAATGAACTGTTCACTAATAGCTATATTGTAATGAAAGCACTTCAGGAAAATTCGAAGAGATTTTGATCGTTTGAGTATCAGTGGATATGCGAGAACCATAGTTGACTTCTTAGGGACTCCCCGGGGAGTTAATGAGTGTACTCAGAGACCTCCAGGAGGTTAGCATTAGGGCTCTCTAGATAAAACAAACTTTTGAAAGTTTTATTGGGTTTCCTAAAGTTTAGGGACACTCTGGGAATTCTCTGGAGAACTTGAGAGTCGACTCGGGAAATAAAGTTGAAAATCTTCAAAAATATCTCGAGTATTCCTCTCTGTATATTTGTGAACTCAAGCAGTGCTCAACAAGTTGGTATAAGTGTATTTAGTGAATTCTAGCTAAGTTTTTATATAAGAATGTGTCCCAATAACGACATAAACGCTTTTTCTAGCTATTAAAGATTTATTGAATTTCAAGAAAAGTGTCAGAATTCAGTTTCGATATCGTTAAATTTCATGATCTTTCTAATAGTAGACTTCAAAAAATTTCAGCGTTGAAAATATCATCAGGAATAAAAATTTGACAGAACATAAGATTCTCGACTATAAATCTTACGAGGAAACTTCCTAAAGTCTTTAAGCCCTTTAGGTTCCATCTTTTGGCGATACGTAGACCTCGCTGAGGTATGAAAACTTCAAGAGGATGCATGCCCTCGCGTCTTTGTTCCCAAGTTATGATCGTTTTACTCTAATTTTGACTTACTGCAAGGTATTTCGAAAAAATTCCAATGACGCATTTTCGTCCTTAAATTTTGCCCATAAATAGGTCTTATCAGTAATAAATTGTTCTACAAGTATTAACCCCAACGAATGCCTCCTTTTCCAGATAATCGAAAATTAAAAAGTCCTGTATTTTATCAATCAGTCGAAAAGAACTAATCTGCCTTGGAAATTTATTATCTCGTGAAGAAAATACCTACTCGGGCTGATACTTGTAGAACAATTTAATACCGATGAGACCTATTTATGGGCAAAATTTAAGGACGAAATACCTTGCAGTAAGCCAAAACTAGAGTAAAACGATCATAACTCGGGAACAAAGGTGCGAGGGAATGAATCCTCTTGAAGTTTTTCATACCTCATTGAGGTCTACCTATCGCCAAAAGATGGAACCTGAAGGGCTTACGCTCCTATGGAAGTTCCCTCGCCAATTAGGAGATCAATGGAAAAAGCGTGATTCACCCATGATTTCACCAAGGGGGGAAAAGCATATCCTGAATTCTCGGATTCTGTGAATCCTGATGGGTACTGGTGAATAGTGGTGTACAACTCAAGCTTGTAACGGCTGATACAAGCGCGAGCGTTTATCTTTAAATCTCATTTGGGATATATTAGAATATTACCCCGAACAATGATTCCAGAAGCAGTATTTCATGAATTCTTGGCAAATACCTTCAGAAAAGTTGCCGGAAAATACAAAGAATTTGATGGAGGTAGGCACGTACTGAACCCGAACTCAGGTTCGGGACTCGGGACGGGGTATTTATGTAGCTGTCTTAGTGGTTTTTGAAGCATATAAAATACCATGTGAAGCATCGAACGGCTCGGCCAGGTGAGGGTGTGGGTATTTTTGAACATTGTAAAAAATTTTCTAGAATATTCATGGCGCTTTAGTTTTTGAATTACTGTTTTCATTGTTTGTAGGCCTTTCATGACCAACCATGAAACCATTTCTTTTGGCTTACCATTATCTCTTTTATAACGTAACTCAAAAATGGTTGAACTCAGTAGCGAACCCTCAACGTTCGGATCCGATGCATGCCGAGATGCAGGAATCCGATAATCGTATTCGGCTACCGATTTTGATAGGTTCCTGTCGATTCCTAGACGAATCGAATAAAGCCACTCATCAAATCCGTTCACCGGAATATTGCTTCTGTGAAATCGTCGGATTGTTAGACCTGAGTAATAGCAATCTTCTCCTATCTGCCTGTGACTAGAATTAGTAATATTCTGGTGACTATTTTAGGAGGCCAGTGCAACTTGCAGAGGCCTACTTCCGAGTTTCATTCTTAACCTCCTAAGCGCCACTTCAGGATACCACTCGTAACCTCATGGAGCCTATTTTAGAGTACTATTCGTAATCCTCTGTGAGCCACTTTGGATAGCATTAGTGACCTCCAAGATTCTTGGATCCTGTGGCTCTTACCGGTTTCTGGTAGTTTCTTGTAGAATTTGATTCTCTTCATTGTAGTGATGGTCTGAAACCCGAAATTGACTGTATGTACGTGTGTTTGTTCGCAGGATGATAGTTTGAATGCATGTTAGAGTCGAAAAAATTCTTTGGACTATCCTTTACAAGTCCAATATTCTGAGGACATCCTTAAATCATCAAGTCCTATGCTTTAGAGGTACTCTTTTTCCTGAGGGCTATCCTATTCTCTTAACAATACTCATGGTCTTCAACTCGAAGATAACTATGTCTTTGTGTTTTTGTCCGCAGGGCAGCAGTGTGAACCTTTGTAAGAGCAAAAGAATTTCTTTTTGTTTTCACTCGTTTGTTTAACTCAGAAAGATATCTTAGCGGCGGATGAAGCTGAGGATGAGAAAAGGCACCTAAATCATTGAGACTTTGCACGGCCAAGAGACTCAGTAGATTAATTCGATCCACACTACTTGTCACTTATCATGCATATCATTAGCGCCTTACAATGTTAACCCTTCGAGTCCAAGACTATTTTTATATAGTAATTTTTTTTTATGATTTCAAATTAACGTTTAATGAGCAAAAATTATCACGAAATATATGGTTCAAAATGCTCTTAGAGTATGATGGACTTTAAAAAACCTATAGGACACAGCCCTACGTCACATTCACTACATTCATACGGACAATCCTTCTTGACTTGGTACTTTTCACAGTATTACCAGAAACATAACAATTTCTTGTTCGATTTACTTGAGTTGCTGTTGATTTATTGGGTGAAGGAGAATATCGGGATGTGAGTCGAAGCGGACTTTCAGAAGGTGGCCACACAACTAAACGTTGAACCTGACTACTATGTTTCCCAATAACTTCTTGAATCCCCTTGAGTTGAGAAGTAGTCAAACGAAGATTGATTTTTTTCCGGTTTATAAAAAAATACACTCACATTATTCATCAAAAGCGTTCGTTCGGTCAGAATTTTCCTTACAGAGTTTATGCTTGAATAATTTCTATAACATGAGATATCTTTTTTTGTGCGCAAATACTTTCCCCAGAAATATAATCGAACTGGTTCATATTTTAACTTTTTGAATTATATCCTGCTTGCTAGGAATATTAAGGAACAACTAACAATCATCACAAGATGTAGATAATTTGAACTGCACAAATATCCTAATCGTAAATGTCCACGCAATTCTCATCATTAAATAATCAACAGATCGTGTTTTTCAAAGTTATTCATGATCCAAAATATCAGGACGCGAATTTGCGTCCCCCGGACTCAAAGGATTAAGATTTGCAGGGGCTTCATGTAGGCTATGAGAGATTATCTTACAGATGGTTACATCAGAATTGAATAACTTATTTAATGAAGTTCTTTTTCTACATACTGAAAAATGAGAAGTAGTGTGCGCAAAGGTAATCTGCTTGTTCTTTCGAATGTACAAAGTCTTCTATCATTTAAGTGTCTGTTCTCAACTACAACTCAGTTAAAATGTCTTTCTGCGTTAAATAGATGAGAGCAAACAAAAATTTTCTTTCTTTTGCTACTACAAAGGTTCAAACTGCTAGTCTGTGAACAAACACAGAAGCACACAATTGTTTTCTGGATGAAGACCCTAATTGCATCCACAAGAACTGGATAAACTCCAAGAAGAAATGGGTACCTCCACAATACCGGTTTGTCATGTAAAACGCCATCGCATGAGAGAATGTTTTTCATCAATAAAACTAAGTCTCACAAATTTTTTTACAGTTCAATAGAGAATTCCATCTTCTATAACTTTTGCTCTTAACACTACTTTTAGTCGCTTAGATTTGTTGCAAATAGAATTCTATTGAGCCAGACTACAAAAAAGAAGAGTCTTTTTATGTAGCAGTATTGGGCATCATTGAAGTATTGTTAGAAACTTGGTTTTCAACGTGAAAAAGTTATTTATTCTTGAAAAGATAAGTGATCTGAGCTGCGTTGGGTGCCATTTCAACGGGCTCTCTAGCTGATTTAGTTTTTGAGAAAATTGAAAAAAATAATGTGTCAGAAACATTACAGCGTTACATTTGGACAATTTGAGGGTCAAAAAACACCCCAGAATATATAGATGATACTGAATCCTGATGGATCCTAGAAACACCTTTTTTCTTTTGGTTTTCACGTATCCTTACCTGGATGCCCATATCAGTTATGAGAATGATCATTTCATTTGCACGGAGTTCGTGAGCTTGAGTTGGTTTATCCTTCCAATATGATAAACATAATGGAAAAAACAATTGCTTCGATGAAGTCAAATGAGTTCACTGGGTGAGAATAGATGTGGGTTTGAATATATTATCCGGCATACACTTCCTATATTCAAATACAGATTGTCAACTCAATCAACACTGTTACCCCCATCCAATTCTGATCATCATCTATTCACCCTTCTGCCAACCCAATTTTGAATGTACATTTCATGGTCTATACCAGAGCTCCACGGGCACAATTTTTTACATCCCCATCCCGCTCCGACCCGCGAACTTCTAGCCTCGTGACCCGCAGAGCCCCTAGAATTTTTTAAAAAGAAGTCCCATCCCCCCATGTTATGACATTGTATGACTCTAAAAATTTTGATACTTTTGCATTGTTATGATGTTAAAATTGATTTAGTCATGATAGTTGCTGAGATCTTACCTTCCTTGAACAAATGCGTCACTTACTTGGTGTTTACACAAGTCGAGAGGGACTTATTGGTTGAGACTTCGAAAAAAATAAACACACTCTGTTTACAAGATATTTTTTCATCGCTCACCCGCCCCGTCTCGTGACAAATCACGGGAACCCGCGGGACGCCCCGTGCACCTCTGGTCTATACAATGAGAGAGATGCCTAGGTAATGCTTCTTTCCTCACATTCTCGCAGCAGGATATGTATTCATGTAGTTGGTAATATCTGCGATGAACCATGCATTCTGTGTGCACATTCATAGCGTCACATTTAGTTAAAGAGATGCCTATTGGTTGTGTGTTTTCACCTTCATCGTCAATTAGTGAGAAACTCTAGATATTCTGACTACAGCTTTCAAAATATCTCTAGTTTGGGAAATGGTCTCAGCTAGAAAACTTGTATAATATCTACTATGAGTTATCACTTTAAACTGACAAATGATGGTCGGTAAGTCGATGAATTGTTATGAATGCGCCGGTGTACTAAAGATGCACAATTCCAATAAAAATCTAGATATTACTCTTCGCAGCCGTTTCGATTCTGAACAACACCTCCGGAAAAAAAATGTTGAGAAAACCGTGGTTTTGCTCAGAAGCATCGCGATGTGCTCATTGAATAACCGCTGTGTAAGATACTGTGATTCTTAACATTTTCAAATGCCTCAATGCATCTCTTGGACAATCATGGTCTGAGATACCCTGAATTATAAGTCAGATAGATAGATAATTAAATACCATAAATAGTAAGGAACGATATTATTAGTTGATTAACTAAACATTTATTATATTGATTTTCTTCCTAAAAATTGGATATATATTTATTTATTTAGTGACGTTTCGTTAACGATGTTAATTTCGTCAGACTATTTTTTGATGTAAATATTCCTAACAAAACCGTACAAAACATGTATATTTTTGACTCTATTGCTAGTGGAAGAAACAAAAGAGTAATAAAAACAAAATCTTCGTCCAACGTCACCGTCTTGCTCGTTCCACTATGCATGGAACAAAATTTAAGGTAAAACCGCTGCTTACCGCCACGTTTCTAAACCTACCGTGATTTCTTGATGACAGACAGTGGTATACCAAAGGACACCGCGATTTCTTCCGGTTTTTTTAAACCGTGTTACTTAAAAATCGTGGCGATTGTGCTTATGATCACGGTATTATATATATCGGTTAAATGCGGTTCTAGAAACCGCAATATGTTGATTTGTGACCGCGGTTTTCTAAACCGCGACAAACCAGTTCGTAATTACGGTACCAAAAACTGCAGATTAAGGGACTTTATATCACCGCAAATTCGATAGCGATTGGATATGTTGTACCGCGGTGCGATCACGGATAACCGCGGTTTCAGATACCGCGACTTTCAACGGTTTTAAAGTATCGCGGTACAATGACTTGGAAACGCGGTGTTTTAAAGGGTGTCCCAGAAGTTCTGAAACGATTTATATAATAAATTGTTTTGTAGTAAAACCCGTGTTTGAAAATTTGCCTCTATGAGGAAAAGATACAGTAAAAGACGCCTGACAAAATGGCCTTTGATTGACCTCGCTAGCGCATCTGGTAAGAAAGTTACAGGCTTTGAAATGTGCTTGAGAAAAAAGAAAAATTAACGGGGAATCCAGTCATAGTATTTATGCTTTAACTCGTATTTATTAGACACCCTAGAACAAATTCTTTTTAAAATAGAACCGCCGTGAAACTCTACAAAATTTTACCTAATCTTTATTTTCGGAACTTCAGTAAAGGAAACTGAACAAATTAAGGGTGATATGTAGAAAAATTTATTAAGACACATGGACTATTCGAGAACCAAGTTTCAAAATAAGCCAACATTCGACAACGCATGTTTAAGACAGGAAATCCACCTAGAAATGGAAAATATGGTCGATGTTTGGATCTTAAAGCTAGGTTGAGAAGAGCAATCATTTTTGATCAAAGAAAAACAAACCCGATTGAAAAGCCTTTCATTTTGATGAAGTTATGGAGCTTTTACTGGATTCATCACCATGTCCACCAAGTTCCCGGTTAATTTATCTTTTTTCTCAAGCACATTTCAAAGCCTGTAACTTTCTTACTAGATGCGCTAGCGAGGTCAATCAAAGGCCATTTTGTCGGGCGTCTTTTACTGTATCTTTTCCTCATAGAGGCAAATTTCCAAACACGGGTTTTACTACAAAACAATTTATTATATAAATCGTTTCAGAACTTCTGGGACACCATTTAAGTAACATGAAACGTGTAAGGACAAAGAGGATATCTTGCCCCAGTTTTTCAAAAATATTTCCAGCAGTCTCACGAAAAAGAATTTTGAGCAACCGCGGTTTTTCTCAGAAGTATCGCGATTTTCAGCGGTTTTAAAATACTGCGGTGCACTTGTTGCGTAACAACGGTGTGGGATAGCGCGGCTCTTAATGGTTTTTAATATCGCGGTTTGAAACATCACGATTTTGAGCCGTTTTCAACAGATAGGTAAATGAATAGTTGGCTTGATAGTTATACAATTACTCACAATGGATGTGTTTGAACTGTTCGTGGGAAAAAGAGCATATATTCGGGTCAGATGAAAGGTCTCATCGCCAAATTAACAAGGTTAAAATATGAGCTGCTGATGGCTTGCCTAGAGAGAGATATTTAAATTTTAAGTTTTGGTATAAAATGAATCAGAAAAGGATTTCTTCATCATTATAAGGACAAAACATAGTGGTGTTTGAGCCATATGAAAGAGGACCACCACAAACGCTAGAATCGCCCCGAACAACACTATGTTTTGTCCTTATAATGGTGAAGAAATCCTTTTCTGATTCATTTTATACCAAAACTTAAAATTCAAATATCTCTCTCTAGGCAAGCCATCAGCAGCTCATATTTTAACTTTGTTAATTTGGCGATGAGGCCTTTCATCTGACCCAAATATATGCTCTTTTTCCCACGAACAGTTCAAACACGTCCATTGTCAGATAAAGAAATACACAAATAGTTAGTTAGTTAGTTAGATAAATAGACAGATGAACAGATAGATAGTTGGTTGAATGGATAGGCAAATAGATCGATAGACAGATGAATAGATAGTAGGCAGTTAGATAGATAGATACTTCGGTCAACAAATGATTTATCAGATATTTAGGTACATAGTTAGGTAGATGGATTGATAAATTTGTAATTAAAGATATAGATAGATGGTTTGTTAAGTAAAAAGATAGTTAGTCAAATAGGTAGAGGAGCCGGTAGGTTAGTACACAGACAAAAATAGATCGATGAAAATAAGCATCGGTTTCTCAAAACTGCTGAATACCGCGTTAAAAAAAATGCCGTGGTTTTTATCGATTTCTAAAACCGCGGTAATCCGACCGTTCATGCGGTATTTCAAAACCGCTGAATACCGCATAAACGATTTAATTCTTACTGACATGAAAAACCGCTTGAAACCGCGGTTTTGTGATGAAATTTTTTTCGTGGGCAGTCGAAAGGGCTATTAAAAATAGTATGCTTTTGATATTATGTAACGTGCTTACTGAAGACGTCAAAGCTATCGCAGAAATCTGTTTAGAAATTCTTAATAGATTTCATATGATCGCAAATTCACAAAATGCTGCATAGAAGTTATAAAAAACGGTAATTTTTGGAACGTTGAACCATAGTGATATATACAATAAATCCGTGTTTAGTATGAACATATGTTTCAGCTAAAAATTAGTCTACACTGTCTTACAGAAATCTATTACCAAAAATAATAAGACGAATTGTCATGAAAACTGAAGTAGCAGTTTAACATTTACTATATAATATGACTATCTTACAATTTGTTTGTCCTCAACATTTGTATTTACGCAGTGAACACTAGAGAAAAAGTGAAGAGAATAGCTTCTATTGTTAAAATATGAAAAAATACTTTGTTTGCTATATACTTAAATATATTGGATATAATGGAATTGCTTCATCATAACAACAGCTTATTTATATTTAAACATCAAGGTCGTTTTTTCTTTCTTATAAACACATAGCAATTTCTTTTCCTTCTAAACTAATATTAATTATTTTTCTATTACAGTCTAAAAAGTTTAAAAGAGAGTGTAATACGATAGAGTGAGTATATGTGGTATTGATTTAAAGATAGCCAATTGGATTTACATTTACTACAACCTCTTATAAAATAGTCAATCGCACGTAGATTTACACACTGAGTTTCAATCTAAAAACAAATTTTTGTTTCACACACTGGAAGTAACGTTAGTATTTGAGATTCAACTCAGAACTTTATTCGGTAATTATGTTAATGAATATAAAGAAATCATGATTATGCTTTCTCAAACATATCCTAAGACTTTGGTTGTAAGTGGTGATCAAATAAATTCGAAAGATAACATATCAACACTATACCACAATACAGATTGATATGGTGAAAAGACATTTATTAAAATGTGAATCTTTATTGGCATTCCATCCAATTATTTATTTTATTTTTTTCTATTTAGTAAAAAGCTAACATGCGCACATTAATTTATGGTATTTTACATCAGCAGAAACTTATAAAAGCATCTCTTTCTTCTTCTTTTGTTCTCTCCTTTTGCGTTATAACACTACTAATATAACGAGCAGATGCGAAGTATGCGCACAATTAACTAAACTACGTTTATTCATTTCATAATGTCTTTAAAATGAATTGTTTCCTAGGAAACTTCTAGAGAGCTCTCTCACTTATTGCTATATGCTACATTTTAATAAATTATACAAAAGAGTTGTCAATATATGAAGATTATTCTCAATAATACAATAAATGTGAAAACCTCGGGTGTAAATCCGAGTGTTATGTCTACTTCAAAGAGTACGAAGAATTGATGACAAATTCATTTTGATCGACATTCTCAAAAAACTACCTATCGAGAGTCTATGCTCAGCATTTTGACCTTATCTTGTCAACAGATTGGATATTTGAGCTTTGAGACATTTCGGTTAGACAGGAAATAGTTTTGTCTAAAAGTGTATTCTACTCAAGTGAAGAAGTTATCAGATAAAAGAAGTGATAGAAGTCAACAAACTGAGCAAATCCGAAATCTTACACTCCGGGATGGTGATATTTTGAATTTTTCTCACCTTATGCACGATATTCTAGGATTATTTTTCTACAAGGCATAGAATTCATCAACGACACATCTTTTGTCAATAAATTATAAGAATAAAAAACTTGGTAAATCAAGTTAGCATGGATGATACTCTAGGCGACCCTATCTAATGATCATTAACACAACTTCCACAATGATATTATATCTTTATAGGTCACGGAAATTGAATTCAGATTTGTGCTTGTATCTAACGAGATTGTGGTCATAGGTAACCTGTTGGATCTATCATAGATATATGATAGAGAGAGTTATCAGTATTTTCATAATAATTCCCGAATATAAATAGCTATCGAGTTCGGATTTTGTTCCATTTGATAACTCTTTTTAGTAGGCATAAAACCATGCATCTCGAACACCCCAAAACCGCTAGTCATTCGAAACATATTTAAATATATTGCCCTCAGGATACCGACTTTGTGCATTGTAAGGACCATGTTTAGTTAATTTTCACTTAAAAAAACTCCGATTTGATTCAAAACTAATATCATATTCTTCATTATCGTTAAAAACTTAGAATTCTGAAGAAAAAATCCCTAACCACCCCGTCAGGGATGGTCTGGTAAATAATGATAATTTTTTTTCTAACTCAGCTATTTCTTGATGGATCATTCTCATCTTGTTCTCTCGACCGAGATATTGATGAAACAATTCTGTGCATAAAATTTCAGCTCAATCGAATATGATTATGAAAAGTTATCGTGTTAATGGACGGATTCTAAAGTGTACTCACTTTTTGAGTACACACAATATATATCTGGCAGATTTTTTACATCATAAAAATGGGATAATTTCATACGACATAATATGTAATTCAGATTCACGTCTAAACTTCAGGACACAGGATGTAAATTAGACGTTTCGACAGTAGAACAGCCGACCGGTTATCGAAAGATATAGGTTCAAGTCCTAGTATGATTTTATGAGCTTTCTTAACCAGTCGTCCGTGCTTCTTCGAGACATATTTATGTGGTTGGATTTATTCTGACTACTGTAGTATGTATTTCCGTGGGCAAAGGAAATAGTTACTTATTTTGAACTTTTTTAAATTTTCTTATCATACTCACATCATCCTTACATTTTTAGATTGTTAATTTCAAGACAATGACTATGTGGCATACGCATAGGATCAAAAATTATTTTTCCATAAGAAAAAAGGAAAATTAAGTAAAAAGGTTGTGTAGGTTACATTAATCAATTCATTGTGAATTTTTATGAAATGTTTCTGAATGAAGTCAATTCATCCTGTTTTCAATTCCACCACAAACAATGTTGTTTTGCTTGATTACTAAACGATTGAATGAAAACTTCCGATATTCTGGGAATGTTTGAAGTAGAGATATCTATTTCATCAGGCATGTCTTCATCTTCAAAAACGAAGATTTTTTCTTCAACCAAGGTTACACTGAATCCATTTCGTAATGCATTGTTAAAAATAACATTAAGCCAAATATTATTCTGAGTTTCTAAATAGGTTTTAATTAACTCTAAGAGAGGTGTATTATCGAAGACATACATATTTGTTAGAAGGTTTGATAGTATATTTGAATTTAAATTGTAAAGAGCAGCCCCAGATAGTTCCATATGATGTAAAGCAGAAATTGCTTCTCGCTGAATGCAGTCAGATGGATCTTCTAGTGCAAGTAGTAACCAATTGATTACTTTTACTGTAGTTTTCGACCTATCTAATCCTTGAAAAGTCTTAATGATATCGCATTTTATTTGACTATCTTGCTCTTGTGATACTTGCATCAATATATTTATCACTGCAGGAGCTGAGTTTTTCTTGACTAATGCCTGAAGAGCAAAACCTACACGCCATCCTACATCACTAGTTCATTCTTTCATTGCTTGAAGTATACCACTAATTATTTCTGGTGTGGCCGAGCTGGCACCTAGTCTTTCAACAGCTCTAACGGTATCAAATCTTACAGCTTTATTTTTGTCATTTAGAGCTTGCAGTAATCCACTGATCACTCCAGGTGTAATAGCCTTTTCATCAAGTGTTGCAAATGTCCAAACGGGGTCTATTCGAACATTTTCGTGTTGATCATTCATAGCTTGCAGTAATCCACTAATCACTTCGGATATAGGTATTTTCACTGATAATCTACGAACAGCAGATATTGCACTAGATCTAACATCATAATCTGAATCCTTCAGAGTCTGTAGTAGAGCAGCAATCACTTGAGTTGATGCTGTCTTGTCACATAAATTTCCAAGAGTCAAAGCGACATTCATTCTAACCTTTTTATCCTGGTCCTTGAGTGTTACGAGTAGTCCATTTATCACTTCAATAGTGATTGCTTTACTATTCAACCTTGTAAGAGCCGAAGATACATACTGTCTTATATACTGATCTGGATTTTTTAGTGCTTGTAATAATATATTAATTATTGCAGGTGATGAAGTCTTTTCAACCAGCATTCCTAGGACGAATTGAGCATCTGTATCTTCACGTTTCAGTGTTAGTAGTAATGCATTAATCACTTCAACTGTAGCTCCTATTTCACCTAGTTTTCCCAGTATAATATATGCACAATTTCTTACAGCACTATCTTTGTGGTTTGCTGTTGCAAGTATAGGATTGATCATTTCAGGCATTGCATTTTCTTCAACTAATATTTTAAGAGTATAAAAGACACACCCTTCACTCCCTTCATGCTCCAACATTCGTAGCAAGCTGTTTATCACTTTAAGAATGGTGCCTGTCGTCACTAATGGATGAAGACTTCTAGCAGCACTCGATCTCACGGTCTCCACTGGATCTTTGAATAATAATAGTAATTCATCGATCATTTTGGTCGTTGCTCCTTTATCACCTAATTTTCCAAGTGCCGAAGCAACAGACTCTCTTACATGAGCATCATTGTCTTTTAGTGATCGCATTAAGATATTGATTACTTCAGGAGATGAATTTTGAGCAATAAGAACTTTTAAGCTCAAGGCAGCAGAGCTTCTAACAGTATCATTTTTTAATGCAAGTAACAGTGCAGTGATTACTTCAGTAGTGTTAGCATTGCCTCCTAACTTTCCGAGAGCCAAAATAGCGTTTCTCTTGACATTATCTTTTTGATCATTTAAAACTTGTAATAATCCATCGATTACTTCAGGCTTAGCCAGGATTGTCAGATGAAAAAGTTGTAAATCGGAAATTTTCCATCTCAATTCAGAAAAATTCAGAAAAAATATTCATTAAATTCGGAAAAAAATTCAGAAAGCTGTTATTTAATTTTGCAACGCTTAAATTAATTCTTTTCTGTTGCAAAGAGCAATTTCTCTTTTCAGTTATCACCTATTTATATAAACTTCATCAATAGTAAGAAGAATACACTCAATATACAACTACTAGAAAGCATTGTTTTCAAGAAAAGAATACAATTAGTACAAGAAAAGCAACACAAAGTAAATTATCTATACATATACACAGCTCAAAACACCAATCGAAAAGCTGAAGTTCATTCATCAAGAACGCGTTTTTTTTAATAAACTTTTCGTTCGAAACTATTTGTTTCAATAAGTCTTCTTGAGTTAAAATAAATTTAGAAAAATTTTTACAAGGAATATCAGAATTCATATTTAACTTTAGTTTCTTAGAGATAGTGTTGCTTCGAATAACTTCTCATAGAAATAAGAAATTGATTTCAACTATTTTCAAAGAAGTTAGAGTAGATTGAAGACCATGTTTATCGTACCATATGACTTTCCATAGAATGAATTATCCAATGATTACAGGAAATTAAAGATGGCGTAGTGATAGCTGATAAAAGCCATGGCCAAACATTTAATACGAGAAAAACTTAGAAAAATACTGCGATGTAGAAAAATGCGGAAAAATCTCAAAAAATCAGATGAACTCAGAACGGCAGAAAAGGGACAGAAAAAATCGAAAAAATCAGAATTTTCTGATAAATTCAGAAGATCTGGCAACCCTGGGCTTAGCTGCTTTTTCACCTGACACTCCAAAAATCAGAATGACATTCTCTCTAACGTTTTCATTTTCATCTTTCAGCGCTATAAGTAGTTCATTTATTATATCAGGAGTGACTGCTTCATCATCTAGCTCTCCCAGAGCTAAAACAACATGTGCTCTAACATGATGATCTTCATCTTTTAGTGCGTGCATTAACTCTTCAACACTGTTTGGGGGTCAAACAGGACCCACAATACTGTATTATTGTTTTTTTTTTCGTTAAGACTTAATCTTTTTGGGACGAATTTTTTTCTAATCGTTAATCTCCTAAAGATACATATTAAGTTTTGTGATTAAGTCTGTAAGAACATAAAATAAAGGGTGGGTCCTCATGGACCCCCAAACAGCTTTCGTGTTATAGGTATGATTTTAATTCTTATTATGTCTGCCATCTATTGTATTTCGAATCTAATCACTGAATATTGGTTAATTCTTTATGTCTAATAGTGATTCATATACTTTTTCCTATTGTTATTTAAAAGATTTTATCATATTCCGATCAAAATACGTCTTATGCCATTGTTAGTCACGACAGTGGTAACTGCCTTTTCTGTTCTGAGACGAAACTAAAACCTAAAACTGAATAACTATTGGAAGCAGAAAAATTTGAATCTCTTTATCATTTTTTCAGATAAAAAATGACGACTAAGTCACACTTGAAAAGAATTCGAGAAGCTCTACTTCCAGATGATACTACTCAATTTGATAGCAACATTTCTGAGGATGATGGAATAGATTCAGATCCAGATTATTCTATTTCTGAAACTGAGTCCGATGACACATCCACTGATGAATTTGTTTCAAAAGAAGATGATTCATCTGATCTATCTGATTCTGATATGAGTGATCATGATATGAATATCGATAGTCAACCGGAATCTGTCACAAAAGGTGGAATTATATGGTCAACAGAAAAAAATTCAGCTTCTGGTCGTTTTCGTGCAGTTGACATATTGAAAAAAAAGCCTGGTTCTGTTACTAAGATTCTGACAATGATTGATGCATTTAAACTTTTCATCAATAACGACATATTAGATGAGATAGTATTACAAACAAATATTTACGCCAAGCGATATTTTGAACAACAAAATCAAAAACGATTAAATGTTGGTATTTATCAGAAAAAAATTGCTAAATGGAAAGAACTCGACCGTATTGAATTAGAGGCACTATTAGGATTATTGTTGCAAGCTGGTGTTGGTCATACAAATCATGAATCACTTCCCGAATTATGGGATATTTCTCGTAGTTGCCCAATTTTTCGTGCTACTATGTCATTAGAACGTCTTAGAAATCTTCTTCGTTTTCTTCGATTTGATAATCGTCAAGTACGTGATAAATCTGATCGTCTTGCACCAATCCGATATGTATTTGAATTATTCGTTAAACAACTTCCTAAACATTTTATACCCAGTGAATACATTACAGTCGACGAGCAGTTAGTGCCGTTTCGTGGCAGATGCGCATTTGTTCAATATATGCCGAAGAAACCAAGTCGTTATGGACTTAAATTTTGGGTTTTATGTGATGTTGAAAGTAGATTTGTATTAGGATTAGAATTATATACAGGAAAAATCGGAAATGTTGTTCAACGAGATCTTGCAACGAATGTTGTTTTACGTTTGATAGATCAATTACCTAATAATGTCAAACAAGGTCGTAATGTAACTTTTGATCGATATTTTACAAGTTATCATTTAGCTCAAGCTCTACTCGAACGAAAAATGACATTTTTGGGTGTTTGTAATCACAAACGTGTTTTCATTCCTATTGAATTAAAAATTATCCGAAAAAAACCTTTATTCATCATGGTTTTATTTTTCAGGATCGACAGCACTCGTTTCTTAT
>JAJEKB010011611.1:0-10795 GCA_022393335.1 Macrotrachela quadricornifera | reverse complement strand
TATATAATTTATATAAATGTTATTAATATGAAAGTTTAATTAAATATATATTCAGTAGAAACTAAGTTTGATTTAACTAAGATCGATAATTTTCTCATACAATTAAAAAAATATAATAATGTATTGATCTTCAAAATTTTCTACTGTTATATAACTTATTATAAAATATTTTGAGTAATAGTCATTTTATTTTTGTTGTCAAAACTAGTTTAAGTAGAGACAATTTCCCTAATAACGACGGAAAATAATTCACATCTCTTGTTTGACTTTTTTTGCAGCAGTTTTACACTCAACTGGAAATATTTTTATATTTGGATAATCCTTAGAATCTCCTCTTTCAAATGGCACAATCACGGCCTTCCTACATCGTACTGCGGTGGAGATATCAGTGGTCTACGATCAAGGACTCCATCCGTCGTTATTAAGTGCAGTTTCCTTAATTACGACGACCAGCCAATCTTTTTCCTTAATAACGACGGGAAGATGTTTTTCACTATAATCACGATGCGCAGCCAATTTTTTTCTCTAATAACGACGGCAAACTAATTTTAGATAACAGTCTAAAACCTCCCTCAAAAAAATGTCCTCGTGTTGCGCCCGCAGAAAAAATGTCCTTCAGATGAAATGTCCTTAGCAAAAATGTCTTTTCAGTAAAATTTGAAAAACAGTTCAGAATAATGTTGATAAAATAAATTTTATTGATTGTAACGAATCGATTTATTTTTATTTTTCATTCACAACAAAAAGAAAATTCCACGTGATAAATCTTGTGGTTTGACTTGTTGGTTATTAAACCGATCATATAATTCTTGCATTCGTTGCTTAGTAATTTTAGATTGAGATCGCTTTGAACGAAGTTGCATCCGTAAGAGTGAGGGTAACCCTTATGTTATTAATATAAATTTCTAATACAATATATGTGAACTGTACCTACATCGAGATGCTAGATTAATTTTGTTTTAAGATCTTTAAAATAAAGTGAAGGATATTCTTTTATAGATGAACATTTTTCTTAGGGACAACTTTTCAAGGACAAAAATCTGGAGAACATTTTTTTTGAGGGAGGTTTTAGACTGTTACCTAAAAATTAGTTTGCCGTCGTTATTTAGGAAAAAAAATAGCTTGAGCGTCGTTATTAGGGGAAAAAATTGACTGGTCGTCGTTATTTGGGAAACAATTTTTTTATTGATCTTAGCCGCCTTCACTGGAAGCTATGTATCTCTTGTTATGAACATTGAATCTTCATGAACCTTTGGATACAAGTAGAACTCGACATGCTCTACAAAATTTCCAGCAAGACCTTCCGTTGTTTTCCCCATATAAAATGTGAAAAAACTATTTTTCCGCAAAAGATACACTTTTGCTTGAATTTTCTTAGAACGTCGTTATTTGAGAAAAAATTGGGCTTGCCGTAGTAATTAAGGAAATTGCACTTAATAACGACAGATTGAGTCCTCGATTGTAGATCGCTGATATCCCCACCCCAGTACGATGTAGGAAGGCCGTAATCACAGATGAGATAACATGAAATAGGAAAAAGTGATCATTGAGCGGCGTCGAGATTTGATTACTCAAAACTTTGCTCATTTTAAAAGCAAAACTTGTAACTACAAAATAATTGATCTTTTGTAAATTGTAGAGCTTTTCATACTCCATCTTGTGATATATTTTATTTTTTAATAAAACATACTAGGTGATGAATAAATAAAATACAAAAGGCAGCAATTTAATCTGGTTCTCCCGTTACAAATTATTTTAATAGATACTATGGTTTTTAATAGTAATATATTCAATTCAGAAAAAATCAACAACTCTAACTCTAGTCCAAATATTCAAGAAAACTTTTTAATATCTTCAATCACAAATATTTTATTATCAACATCGATCATGCTTAATTTCGAAAATCAAATAGCACCGAACGCTGATAATGAACATAATTATACTTTATTTTTTCAAAATCAAAGCAACGATAAAACTAGTTCAAATATAATGTCAAATACTTCTGAAACTTTCAATATAACTATTAATAATAAACCCTCGCTTAACTCAAATGGTAAACTTTTTTGCAATAGTTCTAATCTTTCTATGTTTGTGTATTAAAATACATACTTTTCCTGTATTATCTAAACAATAAAAAAGAAACAGTTCATTTTTTTTAACATTTGGCAAAATTTACATACTCTATTTCTCTATTACTTTGAATAAATACAAAATACTTTATCTTTTCCCTATAATTTAAAAATCAGTAATTCTAAACCTATATCATCAAATATCGGCAACAATGTTGATTTTAATTATTGTTGAATTCAACAAAACAAACAAAATAAATCTTCCAACGACAGTTGTGTCAATATAACAAAACGAACACAAAAATAAAACTAGATGGCATTCGAGCTTCACTCGACTGCGAAATGCGGTGCGAAGCACCAAATCTCGATTCACGGAAAAACAAGAAATCCGAAAATCGTGGAAACTAGACATTGTCGTATTCATTATTAAGAGAACTCTATCAATGCATATCAACATGTTTTAGAAGATCATTGTTATTTGATATTTTAATTATTTCTATGATTCATTATCTAACAACAGCTGTATTTACAGCTGCTATAAATAAAATCAGTTGTTCGGAAAGAGTAGCGCCTAACTTTTCATTATGTTTTCGTTTTAATTATCTCAAACTTCGAAAAAAAACAAAGTCCTTTAAAAATAGTCATTTTGTTACGCTGCCCGTGACGAAACGAAAGTTTCTATTGAAAATCAGAAAATGCATGGTCATAGTTTCATCTTCATACTTTAATATGGCGTTTCAACGAATATTTTAGGACTTTCCGTTCACGAGATAATCGTTCCACAAAATCACAATTTTGATGTGTACGTCGAGAAAGTGAGTCTATGGTTTTTTTAAATTCAAATTGAATTTTGAAGAAAAAACAACCGTCCACTTTTAGCAAGGCAAGGGGACTAACGGGACAAACGGGACTAAGGAGATTACACCAGTGTCAAACTTGAAAGTTGAATTCAAGTATTCAACTATTACTTCAACTATTCAACTATCCAATTGTTGAATACTTGAAGCCTTCAACTATTCCAGTATTGAAATCATTAAAAATTTCGCCATCTCGGATCTCGACAAAGAATACCGCCTAATAGTCTAACATGGCATCCTCACGCAGGATCACATCCTCTAGCCTTTCTAGTTGAATAGTTGAAAATTTCAAGTATTCAATAATTGAGTACGTGAATTCAAGTTTCAAATATTACATATACGTGCTTAGTCCCCTTAGCCCCGTTAGTCTCCTCACCCTTAGTCTTCCCTGTATCTCTAGTCCCTTATATAAACGATACTACACATACGATATATACATTTGCTGAATTCAACAATTCCTTAGTCTCCTATTTCAATATGAAAATTAAATGCTTTTTTTCGGTTAAAATTCAAAATGAAATTAAATAGCCCATTGTATGAAGAAAGTAACAACAAAAAAAAAAACTTGCGAAAGACTCCAAAAATGCTGTGCTTCGCACCGCATTAAATACCAACATGCATAGTATATGTCTCTCATTGTATTGTCGTAGTTAGCCACATTTTTTATCTACTACTCATATATATTATACTTCTATTTTAAAATTTGAATTTTAAATCTATCATTTAAATAAATAAATGAAATTTTAATCAAATTTCGCATCTTTTACTAGTACTGCTATCTGAAATAAAAGTATCTGATACATATCAATAATATAATATGAAAAAAAAATTTTATTTTTCTATAGCGATTGTCAACCATGTATTCAAAATAATTTAAACAGCTACAGTATCCAAAAGTAAAATAGAAGAGTTATCTACTTTACAAAAAAAATTTACGCACCATCAGAATATAATAACTTTATTCTATGTCCCATTATCAAAAAAAATTATAGAAAAAATTTATTCTAATGAAAAAAAGATATTTAACGATTATAATTATTCTGTTGTGTTGCATCTGAATGTGGTTGATATTGTTGACGAACATAAGCAGTTGGTACAACATTATCTGATATATATTGAAATGTAGGCGATGGAATATCACCATAATCAGCAACTGATTGAACCGGCGCTAATGTTGATCGACTAGTATTATGTGAAAGGCTAAATGATGAAGTTTGTTGAAATCGAATATTTTGTCGACCACCATAACCATAACTATAGTGTTGATTTATTGGCTGATGTTGTTGTTGTTGACATTGAAAATTCGATTCAGTTAAGTACCAGTTAGGATAAACACTTGATTGATTATCAGTTATTGATGAATATGAACGCAATATACGTGAATCTGAAGAAATTAAAAGTAAATAAGATAAGTTTGATTTCGATTAACTTTACCTGGATACAATCTTTTATAACAATATGAATCGGTAGATGCTTTTGCGGAACCAGCTGATGTAACACGTAGACTTTGAGATTCATCAACAGCTGCTGCTCTTTGTAATTAATTTGGTGCATGAGTAAATCGATAATCAGATGAACCTTGTAAATCTATGGATAGAGAAGTTATTTCTATTCATTTATAAAAATAATTAATTGAAGAAAAAAGAGAACAAATATACATACGTTGCATAGGATAATTCGATGAGTAAGATGGATTTAATGAAACAGTAGATAATGGTTGTTGATATTGAACGCAAGCAGCATCAACAACATTTTTTTGTAGAAAATTTTGAATAATATCATCAAGTTGTCCATTTAAATCATTGATTAGTACAGGTAATCGAATAAATTTTCTGAAAAAGTTAAAAAATATTTTAGATGATTTAATTTTTAATATTTAAATAAAACTTACTTTGATTTCTTGTTAAAATAATTATCGACATTCACCTTGATTCTTCTGATATGTTCATTAATAGTAACATCAACAGCAAAAAAATCACCAAATTGATTAAATTCGCATTTTATTATGAACTCTTTCAGTTGATAGGTTGACCATTTCTTAAAAAAAAATTGTTTTTATGATTAAATTAATAACTCACTTTTTGTTCATCAATTACTGGAAGACATTTAATTTTTGTCATAATGTATTTAAATATTAAGGTATAACGATCCTAATCATTTGTAAAAACTGTTGTTAATAATAAATGATTCAATTCTTGATGTTTGTTCATACTAAATCTAAAATAGAAAATAAAAATTGACAGTCATTTTTTTTAGATGAAAAATAATTGAAGTAAATGAATAAACAATAGCATTAATTGTTTATTGTTTTTATAATAAACAACAATATCATCGGCTATGAAATGAATTAAAATGGCGAAGAAGACTTTTCCCATGTCATGAATACCGGATCACTTTTAGCGGTAAACCGGTCGAACCGGACAAACCGGCGGTAAACCGACAATATTCCGATGAACTGTATATAGAAAGAGAACGACTATACAGAATGGAAAAAAAGATATATGTATATATATATGGGGCTGGATAGTCTGGCCGGATGTCCCAATTGTTTCTGTTATCAAAGTGCTTGAATAATATATCAGATAGCAGCAATTTTTTACCAGCTATAGTACTTGTGTGATGCTAACAATCTTCCAGAATAAGAGGTCTATAACATGTTCGAAAATAAAATAATTAAGTGTCTTCAGAAAGTCCTTTAATATTTATGAACACATTTCGTGATGACACTTAATTATTTTACTTCCGAACATGTTATGGACCTCTCATTCTGGCAGATTGTTAGCATTACACATGTACTATAGTTGGTAAAAAAATCACTGCTATCTGATATATTATTCAAGTACTTTGATAAAAAAAACAATTGGGACATTCGGCCAGACTATCCAACCCCATATATACATGTACATGTGCTTATGTGCTGTATTATGTATTTTTAGTTTTTTACTTTCTGAAAGACACGAATACATCTTAACGACGACAAAATTTAAGTAAGCATTATTTTTCTTTATATTTAAGTTTTTAATAATCACTTTTTATGTTAATTTTTTTAAAATTTATTAAATTATTTTTTTAATTCTATATCCTTTCAGATTCATTCTTTTAATATTTTGTTATTTTTAGATTTATTTTCTATTAATTTTTTTTATTGATTTTATTAATTTTTATACTAATTTTTTTAAATTTATTTTTCTGAATTTATTTCTCACAATTTTTTGTTTATTTTTTGTATTCTTACATTTTCTTGTATTTTTTTGTTTTGCGTGAAATAAAAATCCTATAAATCTAAAAATGTCTGTTAAATTTTGCTATCCAAACATTCAAAAAATAGAACAAACGGCATTGGCTAGTTGCACATACCACCATTGGTTAACTGCAGAGACCGTCAAAACTGTACCGCGCTGTTGCTCACGCTTATACTACATCTCGCGGAGCGCACCTCTACGCCATTCAGACGTTCGAGCGGTGGTGCAAGGACATGAAAGGAACTAATTAGTTCTTGGAAAACTTACTGATATGCAACAAGCGTAGGCGTGAGCATCAGCGCGGTACAGTTTTGACGGTCTCTGGTTAACTCCGGTTTATCGAAAAAGACCGGCGGTTTACCGTGGTTTTGGGAGCCGATAGCCGGACCGGTAAAACCGCCGGTTTTTATCCGGTTTATATTACATGGATTATTATTTAGATTAAAATAAAATAAACCATATCTTGATAGAGGCATTTGATTATCTTAAATGAAACCAATAAAATCTTTTTTATCCAATTTAACATTATTATTTTCTTTCTTTCTTTCTTTCGTTTACATCTATCGATAGATGACGAACGAATAACTATTCATAATCGTATATTATGCTAAATTCATTCTTTCGTTCTTTCCAATGATTCATCTTTATATAACTTTGAACAAAATTTTGTCAATGATTTTCTTTTAAATACAACTATCTTATAAATTTGACTTCTGATATAATTATAGTTTTTGTTATAATCAATTCACATAATTTATCTACCATGGAGTGAAAGATAATAAATATACGTTATGTGATAAAAACAAAATAAAATAATAGCTAATAATATTGTATCTCGTTTATCATTTATCAAAACTAAAAAGCATGATAATCTAAATCACATGACTTTATTTTTCGATTATGCAAAGGGAAAAAATACAGACGTGAAAATGTATTTTGAAATGCTTATAATTTATAGTTGTTATTTTTATTCACACACTCATTACTGGTCGTATTATTGCAACGATGCGTTTTCTTACAGTACTCTTACTTGTAGCACTTTTGTGTTTTAGTGCTGAAGCACTTGAAAAACGACAGCTTCAACAGGCAGATCCTGGTAAATTTATGATAGTTTTATATACAATAATAATTTATTTCTGTTATAGGTTATTGTCCAATGCATATGGTAGCATGTGATATTTAATGTCCACCTACTTTTCTTATTTCTTTTGATTTAACACCTTCAAAAACAACGCAATGGTGCTTGCACAAGAGATAGTGAATGTGGATCAAATGAAAAATGTTGTCGACTAGTATATGGATATACTAATCGATGTGATAAAGCTTTAGAAAAGCCAGGATTTTCAAAAACTCTATAAAGATAAATTGATGTGAACCTCATCTTAATTTATTTATTACAATACAATAAAATGATCTGATCCTTGATAAATTGCTTTGATTTGAGCATTTCAAACAACTGATATGTTATTAATAAAATCAAATATAATATTCATTTCACATAGAATAAGTAATAAGCATTAGAGAATTTAACAAAGTAGAAAACGAATATTGTTTATTTTGAGAACATTATTTGATAATTTGATGTTTATATCGATGTCTAATCAATTAAGATAAATATTTACATGAATTGAAAGCACAAAATAAGAAACATAACTTCTCATGAACTATTTTATAATATAATAACAATAAAATTTATTAAAAAAAATTCTATAATAGATAATTTTTGAAAACGGAATAAGAAGAGTAATAACTATTACCAAAATCGAATAGCATTGAACAAATCTCTATTGTTTTAATTTAATTTATTATCGTTCCATGATATTCTAAAGCATTGATTTAACTTTTAATGATACTCAGTCAATATCTTTTTTACTTTCAATTAAATCAGGATGTGATAATGATAAAATATTTTCCCGAATACACAGTGCTTTTTCATAATGGTTTTTCGCTTGTTCAAAGTCATCTTTAACTTCATAAGTAATTCCAATATTTTTGAGTATTCTTGCAAGTGAAGAATGTTGAGGTGTAAGAGATATTTGAAAAATTTCATATGGTAATTCATATTTTTTTAAGGCTTAATCATATTCATGTAAATAATAATGAATATTTCCAAGACTATTATATGTATTACCTAAACAAGGATGTTGAATTGGAAGAATTTACGTTTTAATATCTAATGCTTTCGTAAGATAATGAGATGCTTTGAAATATTCTTTTTGCTCTTCATAAATCATACCTAAATCATTATAACACCAAGCTATATCTCATCATTTTCATTAAATGTTTGATGAAAAATTTCTAATGCTTGTTTAATATCACCTTTTTTTCGATAAACTTCACCAAGATTATTATAAACATATGCACTTCGACAATCATTTTTAAAATTTGAAGAGATTTTTGTAAATAATTCAAACTTAAATCATAATTTTCTTTTTCAAAAGTAATTTTACCAAGTGCATGGTAACATTTATAAATATTTGTATGATGTGCTGATAATTGTTTTAATAAACGACATAAATATTTTTCAGCATCATCAAAATTAGCCATATCAATAAGGACATTAGCAAATAAAAGTAATCGACTATTATTTAAACCATATTGTTTATTCATATGAGAAGATATTTTTTTTAAATAATTATCATTATGATTTGATAAATCCATTTCAATATACCATATATTATTCTGATCAAGATAAACTTTTTTAATAAAAAATTGATCCTAACATCATTAAAATTTCTTCTTCTTGTGGAAAAAGACTAATTTTTGAAAGATCAACAAATAGCCTGACAGCATTTTGTGTTGGATCAGCATGAATTTCAACCCTAGAAAAAATTCTTTCTGCAGATACACGAGAAGAACATTTTTGGTTCCGTATGCAAACAGTTTTGTATGAAATATTTCTGTGCATTTCTAATATAAGGGTTCATACAAAAGATTCAATAGAATACTTATGGTACAGTAGAGTATAAACTCGGTTACATTGTAAGTATATTTATTTTCCATAGTCAACTCTATTCTGAATAATAATTTATTTATCAAAGAAGATGAGCTAGATGAATGGCTATGATGATCGTGACAAATCGAAACTCTTTGTACTATCATAAATGAAGCCTTACTTCTTTACCGATAATTCTATCTAATTATTCTTCTGTGACGATGAATTAGAGCAATATTTTGTCCGTATATATACACACTCGCTTACATTTACTCATACGACTATACCCTCCTATCTATACACTCACTATCACTTGTCATAACATAAAATGCGAAAGCAATGTTCCACTACATAACACAAGTGAGCAAAATAGGTCGAAAAACAGGTAAGAGAAAAGAATCTCGGTAACAAATAATTTGATTTCATGAATTTGAATCTGATAGCTCGGAATCACACTAACTCTCAATTATTACCATGCTGGTCATAAGTCCTGACCCTTCCTGAAGTACTTCAATATTTCAAGCTATTGGATTCCCATTTTGAACATCAATCCGACATCAAATTTAATGTAATAAAACAAAGTTATGTATCAAACACTATCTTTACCTTGAATTATTTCTATCTCAGCTATGGAAGCATTTTATTTTCTATGAAACCTATCATTTGAAGGCCTGGGTTTTGTGAAATCTCATTCCTGATAGTTTTCAATTCATCAATATGACAATGATTTGTAGATCATCTAATTTATTTGAATTGTTTTTTCAGTATGATCATAAATCTATGAATATTACGACAAAGTTTCCGAATTAAAACATGTACTAAACTTGTGATACGATGATGTGATCTTCTCACCATCTCACGCATTGTCAAATACCCATATCTCGGAAAAATCATTCATTTTTTCTACTTGATAATGTTCACTTCAGAGACTATATTTATCACTAACGTCAAATTGTTTTAAAGTACAAACAACTATTTTTCGAATAGCTTTTCAATGGTCCAAACTGAAGAGATCGGATTCTCAGCGTTAGAATAAGCAAGGTGGAACACTTCGATGTGTATAAAATTCGTTAGATTGCTCAATTTTTTTGTATAGTCCTTTGTTATCAGATATCTTATTTGAAGTTCCATTTTTTATACTTTAACATCGAAGTGTACGAAAAAAAAATCAAGAGCAAAACACAACGTTTTCAAAATTGTAGCACAAATACAGGACGATTTAGACTACATATTGGTCTAATTTAATGTTGATTTGTCATCAAAATTCATGAAATTGAACTTAACATAAGATATTTCACTACAAACGACAATACAAAAAGTCCATCAAACTAACGAATTTTATATACATCGACGCACTCTATCTTGCTCTTTCTAACGTTAAAAATCCGACTACTTTATCTTGAACTATTGAAAAATTTTTCAAAAGAATAGTCGTTGATACTTTTAAAAATATCGCTATTAGTCTATCACCGTCAAGTACACATAGTAATGGTACTATAGCACAACAGAAAATAGTATTCTTAACAGTGCACCATCTGTTGATGTCTCACATCTCATAAACGTAACAAAGAAAAATGGTATATTAAGAAGTTCATCAATGAAAAAATCTTCGTTATTATCAGAAGCAATTGTATAATATTTCTCTTTTTTTTTTCTTTCGTAAATAAATAAACTGTTTGAAACAATAGAAAT
>JAJEKB010011573.1:0-13103 GCA_022393335.1 Macrotrachela quadricornifera | reverse complement strand
TATCGCGAATGCTCTGCGCAAGAGCTTCGGGCGAGACCGGCATATATCGGATCTCGCGGCCGAGCTGTTCGGACAGTTCTTCGGCGATTTCATGGAAGGAAACCGAAGCCGGCCCGGTAAGATCATAGGTGTTGCCATCCCATGCCGGACTGAGCAGGGCGGACCTGGCGACGTCGGCAATGTCGCGCGTGTCGATCATGCTGAGCTTGGCATTGCCCGCGGCTGCGTAGAGGGTGTCTCGCGCCTGCAGGCTTGGCACGTCCGCCAACAGATTCTGCATGAAGAAGTGAGGCCGCAGGATAACACTCGCAATGCCACTGGCGCGAAGCTCGTCGTCGGTCCTGCCGTGTTGTCTGTTGTTGTCCGATGGGCCGTCGGCACCGGCGAGAAGGGCCGAGATCCGTACGATCCGCTTGACGCCCGCCCGTTTTGCCGCCGCCAGCCCCGCGCTTGCCCATGTGGAAGCCCGCTCGTGCGGCGGCGTCAGGAAAAGAAGCGTCTCGACGCCGGCAAAGGCCTTGTCGAGCGATATCGCATCTTCGAAGCTGGCAATGACGGTCCTTGCGCCCTGCTTTGCAAATGTTGCCGCCTTGTCGGGCGAACGAACCATTGCACGCACAGGCTGGCCTTGATCGAGAAGCGATGGAATGAGGTGCTGCGCGATCTTGCCGGTCGCGCCGGTGATGAGAATTGTCATGGTCGTCTCCAATGTCCGCGAAGGTGACTTGCCTGTCACGCTGAGTTTGCGGACCTAGCTTGAGCCGGAGAGAGGCTCGGTTCTTGAAGAATTCGGCCAACTTGGAAATGATGCAGCCGCTGCCAGCGGTTACCATCTGGCCGCCAGCAGTCCTTCATTGCTTTCAATTGCGCAGTGTGCTGCGGCGGAAGAACCGCATGTTTTTCAAAGCCGGTGCGACAGGGCCTGATCCCCGAGGCGTTCTGTCTGGCGCGGCCCCCTCGGTCCTGAGAACCCTCTTGGGGTATGTGTCAGCTCACACATAAATAGCGGAACGATACCGTATCCGGCCCGTTTTCGAGAATAATCCGCAGGGTCGTCGCCCTCGGCTCGACCTCTCGAACGACGGTCTGGAATGCGGGAAGCGCCGCTGACTCAAAGGAGGATCAACCCATGACAAAATGCACAGGCTGGCTGGCGGCGGGAATGCTTTGTCTTGCAGGGCCCGCACATGCCACGGACGCAGATTTTCTCCAATCACTGGCCGGGAGTTGGGGTGGCCGGGGCTCGGTCACAACCGAGACAGGGTCCCAGCCTATCAAGATCAACTGCAAATTTTCGTCGCGTGCGACGGCAAGCTCGTTGTCACTGAATGGCAAGTGCACCGGATATGTCGTCTTTTCCCGGGCGATCGGCGCCGACGTCAAGACCGATGGAAAAACCTATACGGGGGTATACACCGGTTCCCGCACCGGACCCGCTGGTCTGCGTGGCAACCGTGCAGGCGATGCATTGGTCCTGGGCATTCGCTGGGCCAAGGAAGTCAACGGCGACCGTGCTGCGCGACTGAGGTTGGAAAAGCTCGGGAATGACCGCATGCGCCTGACGACCATCGACAAGGATCCGGCAACGGGAAAAAACGTCGTTATCAGTCAGATCAACCTCAGCCGCACCTAGCTATTCCCGGCACCAGACTTTGCGCGACAGGAAATGACGCCGATTTGCTGGCCGTTCTTCAGCGCAGTTTGATTGCTCGGCCATGTGCGGCCTCGACGGCTTCGGTCAGGAGCTTCTCCAGTCTGCTATCGGTCATCAGGATATCAAGGGCCGAGAGCGAATATGGCGTGCGCCTCAGCATGCGGGCAGCCGTCACGATGTCGCCGCCTATCACCGCTTCGCGCTAAGGGACATTGGATTGCCAGCGCAGCTTTCGGCACCAGCCGTCCACAATGCTAAACTGATAGAAATAACGGCCGTGACAGTGGAAGAATTGGTGGGTTTGTGGCTGCCCAATGACTGATATTCGACCTGCCCAGACACGAATGATCGCGCAACCCGGATGGCCGGAGATCGCGATCGCTGTTGGTGTTTATATTCTCGGCATTGGCTTTCTTGGCTACTGGATGCTGCTCCAACCCGATGACAAGGCCGTCTTCCGCGTCAATATTGCTGGTGCAGCGAACTTTGCGCTCGGCTTCGCTGGATTGCTCGGCGCGTATCTCTATCGTGTTCGAAACTGGGGGGCATTCGGCTTTCGTCCGACGACGCTCAAGTGGATAGCGATCAGCACAGTGCTTGGCGTGGTGGGCTTCGGCCTGATCTTCATTGTCGAAGCGGTCTATTTCCATTTTATCTCTGAAGCGAACACACAAGCGGATTTTCAAGCTGCGGCAAACGGCGGCCTCGCGGGGATGCTGCTATTGTTGTTCACGAGCGCGGTCTTGGGACCGATTGGCGAGGAACTGGTGTTTCGCGGGGTGGTCCAGAGCGCTCTCCAAAAATACGGATCATGGGTCGCGGTAGTGGGCAGTTCGCTCATGTTCGCCGCTATTCACGGGCCGAGCGTCATCTTTGTCGATGCGTTTGTGATGGGGCTCTTCTTTGGTGCGATGTTCCGCCTGTCAGGCTCCATCTGGCCGGCCGTCACCCTTCACGTGATCTATAACGGCCTCAACCTGACTTATTATTCGATGATCTAGAAACGAGCGTTGATTTGGAGGGCTATGGAGTAGATATAGTTTTCATCTTCGCTCGACGCGGCGCGCCAGCTTCTCTCTCCCTGATCCAATCGCATTGGCCCTGCCGAGTTTTCTCGCTGCCGTTTGCGACGATGGATCAACCCTACTTTGGCTCTTTTGCTACCGTAGCTCCGTTGCTGTTGCCCTTACCCGGAAGACGCCCGATGTCCGACAGGTTCGATCATTTCGCGAACACCCGACACAAGAACTGGACGATCATTGGCGTCGTCGATCCCAAGGCATCGACGATGGAGGTCAGCACCGTCGAGATATTCAGGCCAGGCATCGACGAGCCCGTCCTGTCGATCGCGGTTTCCGATCTGCCGCAGTTCATCGCGGGGCTGACTGCCTCGGCACTTCCCGGCGATCTCACAAGGACCTGATCGCGCGGCGCCGTTCTCGGGTCTCCTCGAGCGGTGGAGCTATGCCTTGACGTATCGCAGCAAGGTGATGCCGTCGCCGAACTGTTCGTTTTCGACCAGCGCAAGTCCTTGCGCGTGGTTTTCGGGAAACAGACGGATGCCGCGCCCGAGGACGGTCGGGTACACCATCAGGCGGTATTCGTCGATCAGGCCATGCGGGGCCAGCTGATGGATGATCGAAGCGCTCCCATAGATCAGGACATCGCCCCTTGCCTGGGCTCTGATTGACGTCGCCGCGTCGACGAGGTCGCCGGCAATCAGCGTGGAATTGTTCCAGTCGGCGGTTTTCAGCGTGCGGCTTGCCACGAATTTGGGCATGGCGTTGATACGCTCGGCAAAGCCCTCGGGGTCGTTGACCGTCGGCCAGACGGCGGCAAAGCCGTCATAGGTCACACGGCCGAGGATGAGCGCTTCGGCATTCATCAGTTCCTGATGTTTGAACCGGTCTCCCTTGGGGCCGCGGCTGAAAGGACCGGTCCAGTCGCCCAGACCGGAGCCTTCCATGCCGACGGGATCCTGGATGACGCCGTCGACGGAGATGTATTGGGTTGCGATGATTTTGCTGGTCATGATCGTCTCCTGTTGAATGTGGGCAAGAGCTACGACGACCTGTGGGCCGGGTCTTGAAAGAAAGCGACAGTGAGGTCTCCTTGTCCTGCAAGCCGGGTGCTCGCTTTGCAGCCGTTGGCAGACGGAGTAGGTTCAGGCGATGGAGTGGGCAACCAGGATCTTCTCGGTTGAAAGCCGCACGGAGCCGTCGGACTTCGTCGAACGAATCTGGCGGACGTGGAGCGTGCCCGAAGAGAACATGCTGTCGGTTGCACTGCCGCACTGGCAGATCGTCGTCGTCAGGCCTTCGAATGGCCGCCCGATGACGGTCGTGCGTGGACCGGAGACGACGACGAACGTGACCGGAATACCGCAGGACGCGGAGTTCCTCGGCATTGAGTTCAAGCTCGGCGCATTCATGCCTGCTGTCGCGCTCGACGCACTGGTCAATGTCGGACGCGAACTTGATGTCGTCTCGGCAAGCAGGGTCGCCTTTGCCGGGAGAAGTTGGGAAATCCCGAACTTCGACAATGCCTTCGATTTCGTCGAACATCTCGTCCGCGCTGGTGCGCTGGTCCGCGATCAGGTCGTGCAGCAGACGCTGCTGCGCGAGCCTGTCGCCATCACCGAGCGTTCGGTGCAGCGGCGCTTCCTGCGTGCAACCGGATTGAGCTATGGAACGGTGCGTCAGATCGAGCGCGCGGAGCGCACGGTCGACCTGCTGTCGGCCGGAGTGTCGATCCTCGACGCCGTCGACATCGCCGGCTATTCCGATCAGGCGCACATGACGCGATCGTTGCAGCGCTTCGTCGGCAGGACGCCCGGGCAACTGGCTGTCCGTGCACGATAACCCTCCGACATCGCGCCGCCGCACCAGAGCATTTCCAGCAAAAGTGTCAGCGGTTTTGCGTCCGGCATTGTGCAAGAACAGAGAGCTGGAATGTTTCCGCAATCCGAAGCAAGGTAGAAACACCCTAGCTCGCAGCCGGGATCGAATGGTGTTCGTGCATGAAGAGCCATCTGCCCCCGATCTTGCGCAGGCCGATGGTCAGGCGGAAATCCAGGTCGCTGGCCTGCCCATTGTCGATGACGACGCAGCGCATCAGGGCGACCGCGAAAGCGACGTCGGAGCCTGCGGTGATGTCGAGTTCGCGAATGTCGAACACCGGAGGCGTGGGCGAAGCCTCGAAGAACAATGGCCAGGTTGCCCGGTAGGCTTCAAGGCCGGTGCACGACAGCGGCGGCGGCACGTCGAACATGACGAAATCGTCGGCGTGGTCGCGCAGGATCGCGGCCATGTCCTTGCGGCGCACCGCCGCTGCCCAGGCTTCGATCTGTCGCCTGATCTGCGCCTCGTTGTCGGCACCATCGCTCATGGTCATGCCTCGTCTTGAACCCGGCAGGATATCAAAAGATTAGACAATCTAATAATTAGATAGACTAACAATATGAGCGGCGGATTGAATGTCAAGCGGTTCGAAGGATGAGACCATCGTCGTGATCGGACCACACGATCATGCGGTGCCGGATGCGATGCATGGTTTCGACAAAACGCCCGGTAGCCTGCGTGGGTTGAGCGTGCATAAACGTTGCTGCCCGGGCCCTGCTGCGCCGTGAGGGAGGCGCGCACGGCGAAGGCCGGGACCGGCGAAGACTGATCCATACGGACACGCTGCCAATCTTTGCCCGAATCGCGCTTGCCTTGCGCGTCGGCCTTGTCATCACAGGCCGTTGAAAAAGGCCGTCAGCCGCTTCATCCCTTCTTCCAGCCGCTCGCTCGATTCCGAGCCGAAGCAGATGCGCAGATGACCTTCGCCGGCCTCGCCGTAGAAGCTGCCCGCTTCCACCACCACATGGGCTTCCCGCAGGATCCTGTCGGCGAGTTCCTGCGACGGGATGCCGGTCTCGCTGATATCGGGAAACGCATAGATCGTGCCTTGCGGCAGCGTGCAGCGCACGCCGGGCATCTGGTTGAGCGAACGCACCACGAAGTCGCGCTTGCTGCGGTCTTCCGCGACAAGCCCTTCGAGCACGGCTTCCGGTCCTTCGATCGCGGCGCGGGCGCCATCCTGGATAAAGGTGTTGACGTGGGTGACGTCGTTCATGGCGATCTTGAGCAGCGCCGGCATCAGCCATTGTGGTGCCGTGAGATAGCCGATCCTCCAGCCGTCCATGGCGTAGGACTTGGTGAAGGCGAACATCGTCACCGTGCGGTCCTGCATGCCGTCCAGCGCGGCGATGCTGATATGCCGGGCGCCGTCATAGACGATGTCCTCGTAGACTTCGTCGGCGATGACGATGAGATCATGGCGGATCGCCACCTCGGCGAGTTCCTGGAGCTCGGCGCGGCTGTAGACGCGTCCGGTCGGGTTCGACGGGTTGACCAGAACGATCGCACGGGTGCGCGAGGTGACCCTCGCCTCGATGGCAGCGGCATGGATGGTGTAGTTGTCGTTCGCGTCGAGTGTCGCAAACACCGGCACCGCACCGGCCAGCTCGATCTTGCCGACATGCTGCGGATAATGCGGCTGCAGCAGGATGACCTCGTCGCCGGGATCGAACATCGCCATGAAGGCGACAAAGGCGGCGTGGGTGACGCCGTTGGTTACCAGCACATCCTGCGGGCCTGCCTTGATGCCGTTCTGCCGTGTGAGCTTGGCAGCCAGGGTTTCGCGCAGTTCCAGCGTGCCGCGCGGATCCGAATAATGGACCTTGCCCGCATTGAGTGCCGCGATCGTCGCCTGCTTGATGTGGGCGGGCGTGTCGGCGTGCGGCCTGCCGACCTCGAGATGAATGAGATCCTCGCCGGCAAGGCGTGATGCCTTGTCATACATGCCGAAGCTTTTGGCGGATGTCTGCGATATCCGCTTGGCGACGCGACGCATCTTCAATCTCCTGGCTGGGAAGCCGGTTGCGCCGACTGGCAGCATGGCTTGGCGACCCTGGCGGCTCGCAGGTTCCTTTCACCTTGCGGTGAAACATCTGGCGCCGACTGTAGGCGAGGCCAAAAGGCGCTGTAAAGTATGCTTGATCAAAAAATCAAATAAGCTTGAGTGGCGATGTGGGTATGATGTCCCGAAGTCGGGCTTCCGATGCGGCGAAGGGCCCGCGAGACCGGAGTGTCTGCCCATTGCGCCGAGGAACTGTCCTTTGCCCGCAGCGGTGCGGGCACTCCGCAATGCAAAAAAGCTCGCGCGATCGCACGGGCTTCTCTCATAAGGTTTCCGATGTCGGAGCGAGGAGTTGCCCTGCGCGGGCTGTTCAGCTGCCCTAGCTGTCGATGATCAGCCGTTTGATTTCCAGGCCGCCCGACTGGCGCTTGGCGGATTCGAGCTGCTTGTCGGCAACGCGCAGCAGTTCCGTGACGGTCGTGGCGTCCTCGAAGGAAATTCCGCCGACCTGCACGGTCAGCTCGATGGCCTTGCCCTGCGGCGCGAAATAGACCTTGGCGACTTCATTACGGATGCGCTGGCCGACATCCATGGCTTCCTGCTCGGTGGCGTGATGCAGAAAGACGCCGAATTCGGTCTCGCCAAGCCGGCCGACGAAATCCTCCTTGCGGACCGACGAACGGATCGTCGTCGCGATCTGTCTCAACGCTTCATTGGCCCATTCGAAACCATACCGCTCCGCCGTAGCCCGCAACTGGCCGGCATCGACCACCAGAAGCGCGCCCTTCGGGCGCGTCGGTCCCATCGGCGCACGCACACGGCGATCGACAAGCGAGGAAAATACGTCGGCGTGATAGAAATCCGTTGTCCTGTCGTGGCTGGCCGAATGTGTCAGGTCTTTCCGGAGCCGGCGAATCTCTTCGATCTTGAGACTGAGCAGCGTGAAGACTGGCACCCCGATGACGACAGGGACAGCAAATGCAGTGATGACCGTCCTCTGGAAGCTGGTGAACGAGCCGAACAGCAGCAGATAGTTGAAGATCGCCGAAACGCCGATGCAGATGGCGGTGCCGATCAGCACCAGCTTTGCGATCGGCAGCCAGTCGGTGGGGTATCGGCCTCTAGGGTCTTGGTTCGCCAATTGTCGTCCTCCATGTCAACAATATGCGAATACGCCATGATGCGTTCAGCTCCAGTTTCGAGAACCGCTCGCATTAAAGACAATTTTCAGTTTAGCTCACGATCCGGCCACACTTGCCAAAAAACTGCAAAGTTTGCAGCTTGTGTACGATTGGCGTGTGATAGGCGGGACGCTCTGGATTCCGTCCGGCACCACACTAAATTTGCTGAAACCACATAGCGGCCCTCAAGCATGTTTTTTCGCACCTGACTGCGCAATATTTGACCCTAAAACCCAAGCCTTTCGTAAAATCAGGCCGAATACGTGTCGGCCGATGATCGGTGGGTTTTACACAAAGAGATATTCCCTCAAAGATTTTCTTTGAAGTAGATGTTGATTATACTGCGATGTGCAGCGTGCGCGCTGAGGACGGTCGAAGAGGTAATCTCTTCGATAGTAAGTGCCTCGGTAATAGTTTCGCTATGCCCGGCCAAGTACCATCGAAGGTCCTCGGTCGACATTTTCGTTTTCACAATCCAGAGACTGCTTTGCTCCGCTTGCTCTGTGGGCGTGTTCACCATTTCATCGATAGTTTCAAGAAAGTTTCCGTAGTCCGGATGATTTCGCCCATGATTCAACCGGACTAGATAATAAGGCATGCTATCTCACCTTTGAGTAGCGGCTATGGGCCGCGCGCTCACCCTTTGGCCTTGCCCCGCCCGCGCTTGGTTCCGGGCTTCCTGCCGAGACCGAGTTTCTTGGCCAGTTCCGAGCGCTTGGCGGCATAGGCCGGCGCCACCATCGGATAGTCGGCGGGAAGCCCCCATTTCGCGCGGTAATCCTCCGGGGTGAGGCCGAGCTTGCCCAGATGGCGCTTCAGGGTGCGATACTGCTGGCCGTCTTCGAGGCTGATCAGGTAATCGTGGGTGAGCGATTTCCGGATCGAGATTGCCGGCTTCTGAGGTTCCGGCACGACCTCGGCCTGGGTTTGTCCCAGCCTGCCGATGCTGTCTGCCACGCTGGCGATGACGCCAGGCAGATCGGATACCGGAACCGGATTCTTGGTGACATACGCACCCACGATCGCTGCGGTAAGTTCGGTCACCAGGTCGTTGGAAACCTTGTTGTCTTCGGCCATGATTGTCCCCTTGCTGCCCACCACTTGCCTAGCCGAGAAACGGAAGTTCCGAAAGCTGAAACATTAATTCAAAAGGGAAATAATCCCCTTTTGCGCGGCTTCGGGCCGATTGTGCTGGTTGTGCGAAGCAGCGGTTGTGCCTTGTGCTCGCATACATCCCGGAAAAACGAATCCCGGAAGATCGAACGGCCGACCGGGCGCGAAACTGCGCCGACACCATATCGGATGGGGGTGAAAACCGGGGCCGCGGGGCGTCACCTCGACCGGCGCCGGCATTCCTTCCGGCGTTTTACCACCAGAGGTCGGGTTGCTGCGCCTTGTGATGCAACCTGTTGTTGCTGGAATGCAACAGGCGGGCCGTCTTCGGTTAAAAGTTCGACGAGACTACGTTGTAAAATAGTCTGCGTTTTATACAAACGTCCAGTTATTGGATGTGTTGGTCACCTCAACAGGCTTGTTGAATAGTCAAATTATTCAATATTAGCGTTTCGTTATATTAGTGATGAGTCGAGTTTGTCCTGCACGGGTTCCGTGCGGGAAGGGTATTCTATTCGCAATTTCTAATGTTCGAAGTCGGGGGAAGTATTTGGAATTTCGGCGCGAAAAGATCGAACTCTCAGGACTGGACGAGGTCGCCCGCGGGACGTCTCCAGAGAGTTTCTGCGGAAGACATTCGGTTTCGGGAGCCATCTCCTGTCTTCTCGCGCTGATCGCCATCCTGATGTTCGCTGTGCCCGCGCAGGCGCAGGTGCAGCGCAGCTTCATCAATCAGGGGTTCGAACAGCCCGTTCTCACGCCTTCCAATGCAGCGAACGGATGTTATGTCCAGGTCACGGATGGCACGGTCCCCGGCTGGTCGACAACGCATCCGAGCGTACAGGGCAGCGGCAACTGTACCTCGCCCTCGGCAGCCTCCGGTGCCTTGATCGAACTGTGGCGCGCGCCGTTCAACGGCGTGACGGCAGCCGAGGGCAGCCAGTTCGCCGAGCTGAACGCCGAGCGTGCCTCGCGCCTCTACCAGACCGTCTGTCTCGTCGCGGGCGAGCAGTTCGCTTACCGTTTCAGCCACCGTTCGCGCTCGGGCGGTAACGAAGTTGCCGACTTCAACATCGCTCCGACAGCCAATGGCACGCGAACGCAGATCGTGAGATCGACTGTTTCGGGGTCCACCTGGGCAAATCGGACCGGCAACTACACTTTCGCCGGCCCCTCCGGCGTGCAGACGCTGGGTTTCGAGGCCATCGGCGGCACGACTGCCGGCAATTTTCTCGACAACATCCAGATAACGCTGACGCCCTATCTGGAATTCGTCCCAGGTAACAGTTCGGGCCTGGAAGGTTCGAACAGCCCGTTCCTGCCGGCGCTGCGCGTGGCTGGCCTGCTGAACGCGCCGACATCCGTGCAGATCCAGGTCACCGGTGGTACTGCGACGCTCGGCACCGACTACACGACGCCGTCCGGGACAAACACGTTCACCGTCACCATTCCGGCCGGCAACTATGATGGTACTCAGCCGATCGCCACCGGCATGGCCATCATCAACGACACGCTGATTGAGCCAGACGAAACGATCCAGCTGACGATCACGCCGAATCCGGCGAGCTACACCATTGCCAGCACGCAATCCTGCGGCGCCACCGCCTCGGCGACCGGTACCTACACCATCATCGACGATGATGCCCGCATCACCGTGCAGAAGACGCTGGCCGGCTCGCGTGTGGCGGCGAGCGATCAGTTCGCGCTTTCGATCGCCGGTACCAACGGCCCGGTCAATGTCAACACGACGGGAGCCGGCACGACGGTCAACGGCCAGGCACAGCTTTCAAACATCGCCGTCAACACCAACTATACCATTTCGGAAGCGATGGCCGCCGGCAGCGCCAGCCCGCAAAGCAGCTACGCGCCGACCCTGACCTGCAGCAACGCCAAGGCGGGTTCGACCACGGTGTTGCCCGGCGGCGCGGTGCGGACAGGCACGATACGGCCGACTGCCGGTGATGACATCACCTGCGTGTTCAACAACGCGCCGCGAAATCCCGCCATCACCATTGCCAAGAGCGCGGGCGCGATCAGCGACACCAACGGCAGCGGCGCGCAGGATGCCGGCGACCAGGTCCCCTACACCTTCACGGTAACCAACAGCGGCAACACGACGCTGACCAATGTCCGGATCAACGATGCCAAGCTGGACTCCGCCGCCGTCTGCAGTCCGACGACGCTGGCACCCGGCGCCGTCGCGACCTGTACCGGCACCCACACCCTGACGCAGGCCGAGGTCACCGCCGGCCAGGTCGTGAACACTGCGACGGCGACAGGATCGCCGCCGGAAGGCGGCTCCGATGTCACCAGCCCGCCGGCCACCGCCACCGTGCCGATAACGCAGGCGCCGAAGCTGACCATCACCAAGAGCGCCGGCCCGATCGTCGATGCCAATGGTTCCGGTCGCCAGGATGCCGGTGACAAGATCACCTATACGTTCACGGTCAGGAACACCGGCAACGTGCCGCTGACCGGGGTCAATGTCGACGATGCGCGCATCGGCATCACCGATCTCGCCGTCTCTCCGGCCACGCTGGCGCCCGGCGCCACCGGAACCGCGACCGTCACCTACACGCTGATCCAGTCCGACATCGATTCCGGCACCGTCAACAACAGCGCTACCGCCAGCGGCCGGCCGCCAAGCGGCGGCGAGGTGACCAGCCCGCCGTCCACGACGACCACGCCGATCACCGGCGCGAGCTCGATCGTGCTCACCAAGACCGCCAGCGCGATCAATGATCTCGACGGCAACGGCCCGGACGACGGCGACACCATTTCCTACACCTTCACGGTGCGGAACACCGGCACCGTCACGCTCAACCCTGTGACGGTCAACGACCCGATGCTCGGCGGCGCCATCACCTGTCCGGTTGCGCCACTGGCCGCGGGGGCTTCGGCCTCCTGCGGTGCGGCCGTCACCTATACGCTGACCCAGGCCGACATCAATGCCGGCCAGGTCGTCAACACCGCGACCGCGACGGGTACGCCGCCGTCCGGCCCGGCCGTGAGCAATTCGTCCAGCACCACGACACCGATCGCCCAGACACGGCAATTGACCGTGACCAAGACGGCGAGCCTTGCCGATACGGTCGTCGTCAACGGCACGGCCGACGCCGGCGAGGTGATCACCTATGGTGTCTCCGTCAAGAACACCGGCAATGTCACGGTCACCGCCCTGACCGTCACCGACAGCCTGGACGGCGCCCCGGCGACGACGCTCAGCTGCTCACCGCAGACGCTGGCACCCGGCGCCACCGCGACCTGCACGAGCTACACCCACACCGTCACCCAGGCGGAGATCGACCAGCAGGTTGCGCTGCGCAATGTCGTCACCGCCGCCGGCAATACATCGGCCGGGCGTGTCACCGGTACCGACACCAAGACCGTGCCGCCGACGCGCCGTTCGCCGGGCGTGTCGATCACCAAGACGGTCGACAGGAACACGATCTCGGCGCCGGGGACGCTGAATTACACCATCGTCGTCAGGAACACCGGCAACACCACGCTGACCGGCGTGAACGTGACCGACACGCTGCCGAACGGCGACCCGGCGAACCTGCCATCGCCCAATGAGAGCGTCGCGACCAACGGCGTGCTCGATGTCGGTGAAAGCTGGACCTACACCCTTGCCTATCCCGTCGACCAGGCAACGATCGACAATCCGGCCAACACCACGCTGACCAACCGGGCTTCGGTCACGACCACCCAGACGCCGACGCCCGCGACCAGCAGGGCCGATACCCAGATCGTCCGCAATGCCGCCTTCACGACCAGGAAGACCGTCGACAAGGCGACGATTTCGGCACCCGGCACGCTGACCTACACCATCGTGCTGACCAACACCGGCAACGTCTCGCTGACCGGCGTCACCCCAACGGATACGCTGCCGAACGGCGATCAGGCTGTTCTGCCGGCGCCCACCGAGAGCATCTCCGCCAACAACGTGCTCAATGTCGGCGAAACCTGGACCTATGTCTTCACCTATGCCGTCGACCAGGCCGCGATCGAGGCCGGTGGCACATTGGTCAACACCGTCCAGGTCACGACCACGCAGACGCCGTCGCCGCAGGATTCGGCAACGACGACCATCAGCCAGTTCCATTCGCTCGCCGTCGAGAAGAAGGTCGACAAGGCCTCCGTCAACGCGCCCGGCCTGTTGAACTACACGATCACCGTGAAGAACACCGGCAATGTCGCGCTGAGCAATGTAACGCCAGTCGACACGCTGCCGAACGGCACGACCGTCACGC
>JAJEKB010011503.1:0-12729 GCA_022393335.1 Macrotrachela quadricornifera | reverse complement strand
TTTTTTTTTTATAAAATTTTACTTTTTCCAATAGCACAAGTAAACTTTTTCGTTGGATCAATTTTAACTAAACGATATTTTCCACGCATTGCTTGTGCACAAGCAAGACAAACAGGTACATCTTCTGCTTGATCACTTGTATTTAAAATTGATACAACAAAACCCTTAGAAAATAAAAGAATACTACATAAATTATTTTTAATAAAATGTTTTTTTTATCTACCGGTTGTGATAATGATTCATAATTAACTGTATATGAACAAATATTAGCACGATTGACTGCTGTAATTTCTATAAAAAAAAAATTTTATATTTGTTTTTTATCATTTATTTTTGTTAATATATTAAATTACCTTTATCAGTTAATGTAGCATTAAAAGGATAAAAGAAACCAAGTGTTTCATCAAAAGCCCATTTTTGATTAGCACAACCATTTTCTTCATATCGTCTTTGTTGTAATGTTATTGTACAACCAATGCAAGAGATATTTAATTCACTTGATTCATTTCCTGTACATGATGGAAGTAATACAGTTAAAACCATTGTTGGACGAGCTTTAGAAACGATTAAACTAATATTAATAGAAAAAAAACGAAGAATAAATTAATAAATAAAAAATAAAAAATTTTTTTATTTACAATGGTTTTGTTAAATCCATTTCATATTCATTATGTTCATCTTCATTTGATGGAAGAAGAATCCATCGTTGAAATATATCATCTGGATTACGACGTTTTAATAAAACTTCAACAACTTTACTTTCAATTTCTTTAACACCAAATACTAAATTTGAATCATCAATACATGATATAAAACCACCATAGGATTCCCAACGAAATTTTTGCATTGATACAGCTACTGATTTTGGTAATTTTCGAGGTGTTTTTGACAACGATAATCTATTAAAAAGAGATTTTTTTTGTCTTGTAAATAAAAAGTTTATTTGATAAACTCACGTATCTGCTGTTGGATTAAATGAATCATTTAAATCTTGATCTTCGTTATTTAACATAACAACATCATCATCATCTGTATCCAAATTTAAACTCTTATTAGCAATTTTTTCCCATGGCCAACGGAATTTTTCTTTAGCTTTCTTATCAATCAGTTTATGTGATCGTTCGTGTGCTGTTCTACAAATTCAAAAGATAACTTTTATATCTAATACATATAGAAAAAAAATAAACAATCGTGTCATTTTCTTTTTTCACACAAAAATATGTGCGGATGTGATTTTTTTTTTAATTTCTCGGATACATACTGAGGGCTAAAAATGAATAAAAAAACGAAATGGGTAAAAATATGCAAGATAAATTAATGGGAGAGAAGAAAAGAATTTTCTTTTGTAAATGTTCTTTAAAATTATTTAAACTGATAGATTTGATATATTTTCTACGAAAATTTTCTTCTTACTTTGGTTCAGGTTCAGTTGCTGGTGCTTCAACTGCTTCTTCATGTTCAATAACTTGTTCAATTGATTCACCTTGTTTAACACGATCGCGTTGTTTAGCATTTAATGCACATTTATTAAGAATTAAACGAGAATTTTCATTAAGACCCTTTTCTGTTGCTATAGCATATTCTATTAATTTAATAATAAAATAAATTAAAAACAAAAACAAGACAAATTCTTTTACCCAATGGATTTCTTAAAGCACAATAGAAATAAATCATTCGTACATCATTACTTAAATATGCTAATAATAATCGACGTTGTTGTTCAGCTTTTGTTAATTCTGGATCAATCCATTGTTCTCCACATGTAACATATACATATGAATCGCGTTGAATTGATGTTAAATCAAATAATTCTGTACCATGATTATCAAATAAACGACGAGCAGCAAATGGAAGATTACAAAGTGTTGTACAATTTTCCATAAACTATTTATATATATATATAAAGAAAAAGTTTTTTAAGAATATATAAAACACAAACTAATTTTATTTCACGTTGTCGTGCATCAGCCATACGCTTAATTTGTCGATGAACACGTTGTTCTTTTTCAGGTTCAGGAATACGTAAACGTCGATACATACTAGTTGAAGCTTTTGGTTCAAGAATTAACTGAAGAAAAAGAAAAAATTATAAAAGAAAAAATCAAGATTTGATTACATTTGAAATATCAGGACCAACAACTGCTGCAGCTTTACTGAGATCACGTTCCCCATTTCTTAATACTTGTAATCGAATTGGAACAACTATAAGAAGAAGAAAAAAATAAGAAACGAGATAATCAAATTGAAAAATATACAAGCTGGTGGTGCTTGTGTTGATTTAAGAGATTTAATAGGTGGTACACCTGGAATAAGACATCCTTCTACAGGCCATTGTAAATCCTGAAGAAAAAAACAAAGTAATAATTAATTAAGTTTTCTTTAACAAAAATATTATAATAAATTTATCTTACAGGAATCATTGCACCTGTTCCATCAACAGGCCATGTTAAAGCCATTTTATGCCATACAGGATTTTCAACTTTTGAATATTTCCAATCACCAATCGTAAAACCTGATATTTGACGAATACCCCAACTAAATAAAATAAAATAAAATTTTTAATTTTTAATTTGATTTTTCTTTCTTTCTACCGTTGTCGATGAATAAATGGTGAATTTGATGAACATTTTGGACAAACAGCTACATATGAAACAAATGGATCATCTTCATTCATTCGTATTCCATTTGCAATAAAATTTTCCTCTTCTCCTGGTATTATAGTTGTTGTACTTGTTAATGCTAATTCTGGATAAGCTTTTGATACAATATAACCATCTACTGTAAATATCCATATTTGATTAGTGGACATATCTGTTATTTTATTTCTTAATTGAACTCCATAACCTTCAAGATTTTGTTGACGTTGTCGTTCTAATAATTTACCAGGTGTCCATGTTAATTGAATATTTTGTTCAGGTATAACAGTTAATACTAAAGAATTAATTTGTTTATTAAAAATATAACCATCCTGAAAAATATAGATTTTTTTTATTTTTAATATTAAAATAATAGAGAAATAAAAATTGATCTAACCTTATTATAACACCATGTTTGTAGATCAATATCAGAAAAAATTTTTTTTGGAGGTGGTTTTTCATTGGTTGATCTTGGTTTTGTATCTAATACTATTCTTTGATTAATTTTTAATTCAGGATAAATTAATTTATTATCTTTTGTAAGAAATGTAACATGTTCATTAATACGATCATTTATATTTTTTCGATCAAATGCGTATTTTTGATCATCATTTAAATCTGTATCATAATTTATTTTACGAGTATTATTTGGAATTGTTTCTGACACTTTCCAAGCTGCAGATATTTGTCTTTAAATAAAGAAAATTATTAAAATATTTCTTGAAAATCTCAAAGGTAATCAGGCATCAGTGGTAATCATATCACACTTTTTTCGACCATCAGGATAATAATCCTGTATGGAGGAATACCTTAATTCCTTATTAAAAGTGTAAATAAACTTTCTTTCTATATAGTCTCATAGAAAAAGAATTACTCTATTTTTCTATGCTATTTACTTATATACTTAAACTATCATGTTTAAATTTAATTATTCAGAAAAAAATCATTTTTTTTTGCTGTTTTGTTTTATAAGAAATTAAAGTATTACTACCATTGCTTTTGATATGCTCTAAGTATAGGAAACATTTCGAAATTCTTCTTAACTTTACTATTAATATTTTACCGAAAGAATTATTATTCATGTATAAAAGCAATAATAAATTCGTGTACATTGAAACTTTATAATAAGATTTCATAATACATATTCTATCTCTTACCTTGCATTTCGTTTTTCATTAACTCCAATAACGTCATCTCCTGTTCCCGATGCTTTTATTAATGATAATGTATTCTCTTTTTCATAAACATCAACACCATGTAATTGAATAGCTAAACATGGTTCTAAAAAAACAAATTTTATTTTCCTTAGATTCTTTCTATTAAAATTAAAGAAAAAAAAATCTGAATTTAATCATACCAAATGCTGGTCGATAATCTTCTCCATAGGAAATAAATATATGTTGTTTAGATTTTAATTGTCCAAGAAGTTTTATTTCAGTTCCATTTATATCAAATACTCGTTTAGGACGTTGTCGACTAAACATATCAATTGATGTTTGTATATAATCAAGAAGATATTCAATTGATGTTTGTCCTGCATTTTTTGATGGTAAACTACGAAGATTTAAATAAATCATTGGATCTGTACTACGATATGATCCATTTTCATGAATCTATAAAATTAAAAAATATATATATTTCAATGATATCAAAAACAAAATTAGCGGAATAAAGAATAATTTACTATTAAACAAAGTGGATGTCGTCCAACAATTTTATCTTCAAATTTAATTTCTTTTATATGTTCAATAGCAAATTTAGTTCCTAAAGTCTATAAAAGAAAAAGAATAATATATTCATTTTTTTTAAATATATTTATAAATACTTCTTCATCATTTTTAATTTCTTCAATTTCTTCCATTCTCATTTTATATGATACCATTAATTCTTTTATTTCTCTTATTTTCATTTCTAATGTCTAATTAAAAAAAAGAAATAAAAATCAAATAATTTTTCAATTTATTTTTCTTACTTCTCTATATTCTCTTAATTCTTTATTTCCCATTGATAAAAGACTTTTATCTTGAATTGATGATGTATCATTAATTTTATTTTCTTCTTTATCTGTATATTCACTTGATGAATCTTGTTTATCATCACCCGTTTCATTATTATCATTTCCATTCATTGTATTTTTTTTACGCTTTTTAATAATAAACATTATTTCTCTATGTTGTTGTTTAAGTTTTTTTAATTGTAAATAAAATTCTTTATAACGTGTTTCAAGATATATATAAGCACCTTTTGGTCGAAATCGTTCACCTTTACTAAGCCAAACTGGTCCACAAACAATTCCATCATTTACAACTATCAATTTAGAGTCTTCTGATTCCAAAACTAAAATTAATTTAATATAAAAAAAAAAAAATTTTTTTTTTTCTTTTTTTAAAAATATTTACAAGTTTTTAATGATTTTATTTCATCACCATGATAATTAAATACTTTTCTTGCATGTGCTGTTAATTCTAATTTTTTTGTACATTCTTCAAGAAACTAAATTTTTTAAAAAAAATTAATCAATTTAATATTAAAATTTAAATAAATATAATAAAACCTTTTCTAAATTTTCTTTTAATACTGTATCAATTAACATATGATAAACAGCATCATCCTGACCAAAACCATTTTCAATAATTGTTAAACTAATACTTGTTTTAATTTGTTTACTATAATAAAAGTAATAATAAGTTAAATCTAAATAGATTATATAAAAAAAAGTTCAACACACTCTAAACGTTTTGATATGACAGTTTTTGTTTTAAATGATTTTGGTTTAACAGCATCTGTTTGTAAACCTTTCATAGTCCATGTTGAATTAAGACTATATTCAGTTTGTACTAAAATAAAACAAGACTTTTCACATATTCATTAATAAAATTATGTAATAGAAGAAATATTCTCATTGATATTCCCATGTTAAAACATTTTCATTGAATAGAAAATAAATATTTATATAAAAAACTGGCAATATTTCTATTGATTTTTTTAAATAAATATTGTAAATTTCTTGTGTAAATATTTTTCTTTCTTCTCATTTTATTTTAACAAATGACTATTAAAAAGTATAGGTAAATCGACATTTTCACTTGTTATTTTGCATCATATGAAAAATGTAAACTCATTTTAACGATTGTTCTCTTTCTTATTGCATCATTTCATTTATGAATATAAGATAAAAATAATATGTTATACAGTTGAACAGAAGAAAAGAATTCTTTATTCAATACGTATCTCTTGCAGAGAAACAGAAAGGGAGTCAATTTTCATTCTATTACTTTTTATGCATTAGATATTAATTACGAATTAAATTCTTACTTTGAATAGTTTTAAATGGATCTTTAAAATTTTCTCCACTAGAAACATAATAGTCTTGATTAGGTTGTATATCTTCACTACGATATATTTCTTGTCCATTTCCATCAAATAAACGACGAGCAGCTAATGGCATATGAAGTTTTTCAGTTGCATATTGTAAAATCTAGTTTATATTTCTTGAAAAAAAAAATTTATATTTTTAAAATAATCTTACTGCATTTAAAGAATTAGCTTTACAATAACAACTTTTATCATGATCTCCATTACGATATATTGTTATAACAAATGCTTGACCTTTTGAACTTGCTTTTGGAAGTGATGTTCGTGTACTTTTTTTCTTTGCAGAGGTAGTTATACTAGAAAACAAATGTTAACGATATTTTTATTAATATATATATATATATATATATATGTTTGAGTTAAAACATACGTTCTTGTTGGAGCACTTGTAGGACGATAAAATGAATAAGTACTATTTCCAAAAAAGGAACTTAAATCTAAATGATCAACATTTGATGGATGATAAGCAGAATCAAGTAATTCTTCTCGATTTCGAGATGCAGATGTTGATCGGCGACGACGATGACGACGTTGTCGTCGTTGTTGTTGTGCTGATGATGATGGTGGAAGTATTGTTTGAATAAAGTTTGAATGAGGTAATTTTTGAAGATAAGGTGACATAACAGGTTTTCCTGCAGCTGATGATGAACGTGCCGGTATTGTTGGTTGTTCATTTTGTAAACGATAAACTGCATCTCTATAATAAAAAAAAATTTAAGAAAAATCAAAAAACAAATGTAAATACTTTGGTTGTGATTTAGAATCAGGTGCTATTTCATTAAGATACTCCATACAAAGAGCATCATCATTAGTTGTACCATAATATTGATCTTGATCGTCAAGTGAAAGAGAATGATGTAGTGGATTAGAAGGAGGTCTAACAGAGACAGACGTTGCCATATTGACAATTCTTCGAAATGTTTTTTTATTTAAACTGAATGACAGATAGTCATAGTCAAAGTTTTAGTTATGGCATTATCCTCTATATTCGTTCACTTAGTGATCTATATTATACAACAATTCAGTGAATAATGGTGACATCTATAAAGAAATTTTCTTGTCAGACCATTAACAAAAACTCGTTGGAATTAAAGAAAGATAAGATGTATTCATATACCAAACAGAAAGGTATGTGTAGCTTATCTTAGCCTACCTAAATCAATCATCTTTTATTATACATTTAACTATTCTTTTTTTATGTAGCTCTTATGTCAACTTTTTATAATGCTATCAACTGTCATCATATGTTTTACTTTTTTTAGATGTATTTATTAAATGTCAATATATTAATGTTAGAAATAGAAGAGATTACATTTTACATTTCTTTATTTTGGTTCTAGACTACTTATTAGATGGGAAAATTAGATTGAAAATCTATGTAATTAATGGAACTTTTGACTGAAAGTGTTGGTTTAAGCTAGTTAGAAGTGACCAACCACTTTTTATTAATAATATTGATTTATATTTCTGAAAGATCGAATCAGATTTATTAGGTTACACATGAATATATATGCCAAAATTGGTTCCTATAATCTTTGGCTTGGGGAGGATAATCTATTTTGCTGTATTATCATATATATTTTACTGTAATTTAATCAAACTATTGTATTATTAAAATAAAATGAATTTAAGTTCAAAGATTTCTTCCATCTATGACACGATATTTTTATTAATTCAACGATCTTTTTTGTGTCTTGATGGTGCATTTAAATACATTGTTTTTCATCAAACCAGCACCATTTACCATTATAATAGATGTATCTTTGCCAATTTACTTCATAAATCGAAGCACTGGTGCTTTTCGTCAGTAATACATGAGAAAGAGATGATAACTATAATTCAAATTTTAATTAATGAAAACTAGATATTCGGTTAAGCAAGAATCCTGATTGTAGTTGAATATCATCAAGATATTTGTAATTATAGAGAACCTCGACGCCCAAGGATAAGGAGAAGAAAATGAATGAATGAATGAACTATAGAGACACAAAATGAAGTGAATCGACCAAACTTGCAAATTGCTGATAAAAGCTGATGACTAACGAAATGAAGATAATCATAAAAATATTACAAAACACAAACACATAACATGACTAAACTTGTAAAGTTCAAATGTCTATAACATAAGTTAATTTTCGCTATTATATGTCAAAAATTCATCATTATATTAATCAGATAATTTTGCGAAATTTCAATCAGTATATCTAGACGATATATCGAAAATATACGATAAAAGTAAGAGCATCGATTAAACCAAGTGAAGTATATCATTGATATCAAACAAAATTGTTGTTGTCCCTTAATCCAAAAATTTCAATTAAAATAAATCGATTATTTTATTGTATTTGATTTCTTTATCTTTATCCATGAATAAAGATATCTCATTTTTACTTGGAATTTTTTAAAATTTAGATAAATATTTACTAGTCATATATATCGTTGATATCTATTTATATAAGTTAAGTATATTTTTGTAAAAAAAATATTGGAAGATATTTATTAATTGGTTAAATGTTTTGTTGCAATCGAAGAAATTCTAACAAATTATCATATTAGAATAATCAAATGTATGATTTCTTCTTTTGTTAAAACATACGAAAAGAACAACATCAAATACGCATAATCTGTCATTTTTTCTTTGTAGAATATCGAATTGAATAATATCGTTCATTGCATTGATGTAGAAAAGTATCATTGAAAGATATTTAAAGTTTTATTAGAAAAAAGAATAACCGGTTCTTTTTCATCTTTTATTATAAACAAAACAACATAAAACATGCACAATCTATCTTTTTTTCAATAAATATAAGAAATATTCAGAAAAAAAAATTCATAATCCAATCAGATAAGAAACGAAGAAGACGATATTTTTATGCATTATAAATTTTAAATCATAAAAATATAAATATTCCCGTTATTTATCTGTCTCAAAATTATATTTCATACATTAAACATTACCAGTTTTCATCGATTTAATCAATAATTGTGCATTATGTGCTTTAATTGCTGCTCGACATTGATTAATAGTAATTGTCTTATATTTTCCAACTAAATATAAAAAATTGATTCTTATTTTATATTAATTTAAAATAAAATTTCTTACTTCTTAAATTGCCAGCTTTTTGTACCATTTGATTAAGATAACGTAAATTTTTCATTAATTCTTCATGATTTGTACATCGAATTTTATAACCATTGATTAAATCACGATTTAAATTAAGTAAATCAATATAATGTCGTTTCATAATCGTACTAAAATTATTTTTGTACAATATTTATTTATTTTAATTAAAAAATTAATTAAATCATTTTACATATCACCAATTAAACGTGCATCTTCAGCACGTATTAGAAAACTTCGAATAATATTTGCATGTTCAGCCATATCAGATGAAATTCGTTGACGAGCTGTTTGATATTCTTCAATCTAAATAAATGAAATAACATAATTAAATATTTATTTTTTTATTTTTAAAAATAAAATTTTTTTTTGTTTTACTTGAGAAAATACTTTTTGAAGTGTATCAAGTTCTTGTGGAAAATCTCCAGTTGTTTGTAAATCTTCAATATTTAAAAATTTTCCCATTGATTGAATTATATTTCCAGCTAATTCCATATCATCAGTTTGAATTGTTACCTTTCAATTATTAAAATAAATAAATAATTAAATAAAAATAAAAATATTAACTAACTTGTCCATTATTTTGCATTTTAATAATTAATTTTGTATCAGTTCTAACTGCTAGAAATGTTACATATAAACTTGGTGTATTTGGTGCATATTCTTGAGCAAGAAGAAAATGATGATTAATCCAAACAAGAACCTTTTTGTCAAAAAATAAAAGGAATAAAATTCAAAGGTTAATATATTAAAATAAATAATATACTTACTCGAGGTATACGTTCATTAATATAAAATGTAACAAAACCTTTTGGTTCTTGATCAGGAGAATTTTCAATAAGCAAATACATTGAAAAAATAGGTAATGGTCGAGCTAATTCAAATACATGAAATAGTGTACTATGAAATAAAAATAAAGTACATGTATTCTTGTAAAAAAAAGAATAAATTTATATTATACCTTGATTTAAGTCCAACAAAAACTTGAAGGTGTAAATCAACAGGAGCGTCTCGTGGTGGAATAACAGGCACAACAATACTTTCTCGAACTTGATTAGTAGCTGGATGACTAAATTTATCAAAAATCAGTTTTATGAAATCATATTAATAGTGATAGGATGAGGGTGATCCAAAAGTAGTGACCTAGATATCTTATTTCTGTATAACATATTCGGAGAAATTTTCTTTTTTAACAAGATGAGAGAGAAAATGCAACACTACTTTTCTGCGCTATTCTATCATTATTCAATTAGTATCATACCAATCAAATTTTGATAAGAAATATTTTTGTTGAAAAGTTTACTGACGGACGAAACAAATTAAACAACAAGGTGCAGGGTGAAAAGTTCTGCAATTTATGTAAGATCACTTCTTGTTTAATGTATAAGATAAACGATCGTATGTAATTTGTAGAGCTTTTCGTGCTGCATCTTATAGGATGCTTTGTTTCATAGACGGCGATGCCATTAGGCATGGGTAAGCTTGATTCAGTGTGAAAACTGAACGATTGAATTGAAAATGAATTATTTTACCCGATTATTCTCCAACTATTGTAAAGAGATGAACAGCAACTTACAAAAACTACAATATAAGTCCTGTATTATGACCTGATTTCATTATTCGTAAAAGTGAGATAGTCCACTTTCTGTGATTGTTTTTACTGTTACAACCTCATAAAATGCGATTAGAGTATGGCAGGTTAGCAATGTGATTTTTACAGCTATTTATCCGAAGAAATTGCAATCTCATTTAAATTATAGAAGTCTCGAGAGCGTTTAAACTGTCTACACTTCAAAGTTTTTAGAAGTAATTCTTGTTTGGTATGAAAGTTTTTCAGAGATTTAAAGGTTCCAATACATCCTCGTCATAAGATGTAACAGTTTATAAAATGTTTTTGTTCAAAATACTAATGAAAATTCTCAAGAATCCTTAAACCGATTTCCAAACGAGAGTTTCTAATAGGTCTAACCGATCAACTCGTCTGACAAAATCTTTTAATATAGAACGGAGTTCTACTGCAATGGGGCTTATAAGACGATAGCATAGTTTATCGTTCGCATGTATAATAAATGACTACTGTTGTAGCTAACCATTCCTCTCATAGCTGCTACGACTGAGCACTTTTTCAACCTGATGAATCTAACGGAAGCATACCTGTGTGTAATGAATTATTGATGTTTAGATCATATTATTAACTCTCGTATGCATCAAGAGAATTAGATTCAGTTGATCTCAACAGTGTTCATTCTAATTTTGTTTTAAACAGACAAGATAGAAAAATCTTTTTCGGTTATAATCAGTTTTGCTTGTGTACGTGAACTCTCTTTTGTTTTCTTTGCAACATACCTTTATTTCATCGTGAGTTTTTGATTCCGTTCAACGTAATAAATACTGTACAGTTACTATACTTCTATACAAATACATGTAGTGCAAAAGTCTATAGTGGTTATTATTAAAAATAAAGAAAAATCGTTCTTCAACTCGCTACCCTAGGCTAAAATTGCTCTACCGCCTATGTTTTGTTTTCTAATAAAATTTATTCAATGATTAATTTAATAATTGAAATGGAAAATGTAACTATTTAATCTGTTTCATTCATTAGTAAACTTTTCAACAAAAACATTTCTCATTAAAATTTTATTACTGTGATACTTGTTGAATAGTGATGCAATAGTACAGAACAGTAGTGCTTCGTTTTCTCTATCGTCTCATAAAATACGAAAATGTTTTCAAATCCTCTAAATGAAGGTAAAGTATCTGAATTACTACTTTTGAATATCATTTCACTATAATATCTTACATAACAAGACATTCTCCTTTAAATAAACCTTCAGCAAAAAGAGTAACTACACGAATGATTGTATCTAAAAGAAAGAATTTGTATGAAAGAAAATAAAATATAGATCATTATTCTTACGATTGGATGTTTTCATTCTGACTGCAATATGTGCCTGAAAAGAAAATTATCTTTAAATATTTTTTTAAATAAAGTAAATTTAATTACTGGAGAATCAGGTCGACCCTTTTCTACCGTTAATATAGTTTGAATTTCTGTATTTGCCTGAAAAAAAATTCAGTACGAAAAACAAATTAATAAAGATTATTTTATTTTTCTTTATATCTACGAACTGGAATTTCAGCTTCTGAATCTAATGGAATTGATTTATTATTTACATGACTTGGTTCTTTCGATTTTCTTGCTGCTTCTTCAAGATTTTGAAGTTCAATTAGAAGTGCCTATCATATAAATAATATATTTATAATATAATTCATAAATTGTTTTACTTGTTTTTTTTGAGCTAAATCTCGAATTGCTTCTTGTCGATCTTTATATACATTAGCAGCAACTGCATTTGCATCTTGTTCAGAAAATTTAAAACCACGAACTTCACCTTCATTTGAACAACAAATAAGTAAATTTTCACCTGGTACTCGATAATCAGCCTAATAATAAATTATTTATTATAAAGGAACTGGTGCTTTTCCCATAGTCTATACCCCCCCGCGAGATTTCTTTCCTTTCAGTTATTTTTTTGTAGAGACTCATGTAAAGATACAAGATCATTAAACCAGAACGTGGACTTTTTTACTGTTAGC
>JAJEKB010011476.1:30551-47487 GCA_022393335.1 Macrotrachela quadricornifera | reverse complement strand
ACACCCAAAGTAAAGAAATGCAAGCCAGAAGCAAGGAGCTAGAGGCCAGAAGCCACTTCAATTACCTCCCAATTAATGCCATTTACCTAAAACATCACGGCTATTTGCAATAATTGAAGCATCTTTGAGGCAATTATCAAAAAAATAATGAAGCGTTTTTCTTTTATCATTTTTATAGGTTTACTATTTCCAATTTTCACTTCGGCGCAAAATCAATCCTTAAGAGGAATGGTTCTTGATAAAAACGATAATACTCCCATGGCAGGCGTAAGTATTATGCTTAGTCAAAAAGGAGCAAAACCTCATTATGTTAGTTCAAACGATAAAGGTTTTTTCACTATAGATAACTTATTAAGTGATTCATTTGAAATCCAAGCATCATTTATTGGATACAAAGCATTTAAAAAGCGAGGTTGGATAGGAGAAAACAACCGTTTGAGAATCACCATGGAGCCTGATAACAAATTATTAAAAGAGGCCAAAATAGAATCAACACAAATTCGTAGTGAACAAAAAGGTGATACTACTTCTATGAACGCATCTGCTTTTAAAGTAAATCCGGATGCTACTTCAGAAGATTTAGTGAAGAAAATGCCCGGAATTACTATTGAAAACGGGACCGTTAAAGCACAAGGAGAAGATGTAAAAAAGGTTTTGGTAGATGGAAAAGAGTTTTTTGGTGATGATGCCCAAATGGCTTTGAAAAATATGCCAGCAGAGGTAGTAGACAAAGTACAGGTATTTAACAGACTTGGCGACCAAGCTCAATTTTCTGGTTTTAATGATGGCAATACCGATAAAACCATGAACATTGTTACTCGTGGTGGAGGTATTAATGGTGTTTTTGGAAAAGTATTTGTGGGTTATGGAACAGATGATAGATACCAAGCCGGAGCAACAGTAAATTTATTTAATGGAAACAGAAGAATCACTTTGTTGGGAATGAGTAATAATATCAACCAACAAAATTTTTCAGCTCAGGATTTATTTGGAAGTTCAGCTAATAGAGGCGGTGGACAGCGTCCCCCAGGAATGGGTGGCGGTGGAATGGGAAGACCTGGTGGACCTGGTGGTGCTATGTCGGCAATGCAGAGCACATTAAACAATTTTATGGTTGGACAACAAAATGGTATTAATATTACCAATTCAGCTGGATTCAACTACATCAACAAACTAGGAAAAAAAGTGGATGTGAGTGGAAGTTATTTCTTTAACCAAGGAGAAAACCAAACAGATAAAGAAGTAAGCAGAACCTTTTTGTTGGGAGGTGAAAACAAACAAATTTACAATGAAGTAAATAGCTCAAATACTCAAAATAGTAACCATCGATTTAACCTTCGTTTAGAATACAATATTGATACCAGCAATAGCATTTTGTATACACCACGATTCAGTTACCAGGAAAACAAAAGCCTTTCATCAACAATTGGAAATACCTATTTTGGTAACACACCCATCAGCAAAACCACTAGTAATTATAATAACTACAATGATGGTTATAGTTTGAACAACAATATTCTATATAAAAGAAAATTCAATAAAACTGGCAGGACATTCTCTTTGAATTTGGGTTATGATATTAGTGATAAAACCAGCAAAAACTACCAAAGTTCTATCAATAGCAGCATTGATACTTTTACAACTGCTGATAATATCAACCAATTCTCAAACCAAAAAACATTTAATACCAACGCAAACGCCAATATTACCTATACTGAACCTGTAGGCAAAAACGGACAATTGTTGTTTACATATGCGCCAACTTATGCAGTAAACGAATCCGACAAACAAACCAATCAATACGATTCCCTTAATAGTGAATACATCATCAGAGATACCTTATTGAGTAATAAATTCACCAATACAGTTACAACACATCGTTCAAGTGTGAATTACAACTTAAAAGGTGCTAAATACAATTTTATGATGGGTTTAACTCATCAATATTTAGAACTGAATAATGTACAGGAATATCCTGCCAACAGAAGCTTTAACAAGCCATTCACCAATTTTCTGCCTAATGCGATGTTTCAGTATGAGTTCAACAAAAACAAATCAATTAGAACCTTTTACAGAACTGCAACCAATGTGCCTTCAGTCTCACAATTGCAAAATGTTTTAGACAATAGTAATCCATTGATATTGAGTATTGGAAATCCAAATTTAAAACAAGAGTTTTCAAATTTTCTGATGTTACGTTATTCGAACAATATGGTTGAAAAAGGAAAATCATTATTCTTGTTTGGAATGATAAATTTAACCAACAATTATATTGCATCAACAACCAATATTGCCCGCGCAGATACAACTATTAATGACGTGTTTTTAAGCAGAGGTTCGCAATTAAGCAGACCTGAAAACCTTGATGGAAACTACAATATCAGGACGTTTTTAACTTATGCAACTCCGTTTAAAAGATTAAAAAGCAATTTAAACATCAATGCCGGAGCGAGTTATACAAAAGTACCAGGTATGATTAACGGATTATTAAACGATGCAAAAACCATAAACCTGAATACCGGATTTGTTTTAGGAAGTAATATTAGTCCGAAAGTAGATTTTAACATTAACTATACCGCCAATATAAATCTGGTTGAGAATACACTTCAGAGTCAGGGAAACAATAACTTTTTAGTACAAAATGCTGGAGCAAAAATAAATTTAATGCCAAACGCATCTTGGGTTTTTAATAGCGATATTGCTTATTCAAACTATTACGGATTGGGTGATGCCTTTAACCAAGAATTTTACTTATGGAATGCCGCTATTGGTTACAAATTCCTGAATAAAAAAGTAGGGGAAATTCGCTTATCGGTATTTGATATTTTAAACCAGAACAATTCAATTAATAGAAGTGTAACAGAAACTTATATTGAAGATACTAGAACACGTGTTTTAAACCGTTATTTCATGCTTACATTCACATACAATATTAGGAAGTTCAAAATGAATGAAGCACCTAAGCAGTAGAGAAATCAATATTCAAGATAATTAAAAAGGAGGCTTTAGGGTCTCTTTCTTCTTGACTAAACAAAATCATTTTTCAAATAATGATTTAAAAGAAATAATTGAGAATTAAACCAACTCAAAATCCAAATTTAAAATCCGATTGATTTCAGGAATAGCATCCATATTTAAACCAATTATTGGGCTAGTTAAAAGCAAATGTTTTTTCAAATAATCTGGAAGTCCATTTAAAGATTTGTCATCATCAATAATTATAAATGGTTCACTTACAATATTTTTATTAAACCATCTTAAGAGTTCATCTTTTCGGCTTAAACCAGTTGAATTATCTTCTAAAGAAACTATATGAGTAAGTTCAATTCCCCTGTTTTTAAAAATAAACTTCCACTCATTTATTGAATATTTAGATTTGTGTGAGGTGGTTAGAATAAGTTTAACATCTTTAATAAGCAGCATATTTAAGGCAGAAACAGAGTTTATACTAAAATCAGGAAATCCATCTTTTAATATTTCAGGTCTTTTCCAACTTTTAGCCGGCACCATTACTCCATCTATGTCTAAGAATATTAGCATTTTACAAAATTAGGAATTATTTAGCAATTTGATAAGAGTTTCTATTTCAATTTCATTTCTTAAAGCGTCACTTATATTATGTTCTTGGATTTTCTCTAAACTATCAAAATCAACATCAACTAACTCTAATAAATTCCATTCTATTATTTCTGTAATACTAGATTTATTTGATGGTAATATTTCCAAGTTATAGCCCGATAATAAAGAAGCAATATATCTGTGATGGCCATCAATAATCAATTTACCACAAACTTTTATCCCTTTAAAATCTAATCCAAGATTCATCTTTTTAACTAAACGATTTAAAATTGGAATTGAAAGCTTACTCTGAGTAGAAAACAAAACCATTTCGTTATTCAAAAAATACTGCTTTAAATATTCCTTTGTTATTAATTCCAAAACATAAATTTTAACAGCAATTTAATTCCTGATATTGAATAAACTTAAATTTAGTTTAAATGAACATTATATAAAAAATTGATATTCAAGCACAAACAAACATTTGAGTTTTGAATAAATATTAAATTGAGAGCTAAATAATCGGTTTAAAATTAAAATTCAGGATAACCTTAAAATATAAGTTGGATTTCTACGCAATTGCATGAAAAACATGTTTTTCTAAATAATAGCCTTTTTAGGGTTTACTTAATTGAAAATGATTCAGAGTAAAAGTGATTGATCTTTCGATGAACATGATTTTAGGCAAGGAAGAGGATATTCTTTTAGGAATTTACCAAACCAATACTTCAAAATAAATTTTACTCTTGTTTGATGAAAAATTTCAATTATTTGATAGATTTGGTAAACAGGTCCATTTTCTGAATGAATTTGGTTTGAATTCAATCATGCCACTTTATAAAGAAACAAAATAGATTTTTCATGAAACAAATTAAAAAAATTACCATGTGGTTTTTCTCAATTCTAGCGGCCTATTTGCTAATCGGCCTGCTTATCCATCATTTAATTATACCAACAAAAACGCCTGATTTAAATGAATACTTTCAGATTGGAAAATCTTATGAATCAAAATTAGAAGGTCTTAATCAGACTATAGTAAAAATTGAAAATGGAAATCTTATTACTGATATCTATTTTAATGCCAAATCAGCGGGACCAGTAACACATGTTCACGAAAACTTTGATGAAATCTTCACAGTAAAAAGCGGCACACTTTCTATGCAATTTGGAGATGAAATTAAAAAACTAAAAGCAGGTGAAACAATTATTATTCCTAAAAACACAGCACATAAACCCTTTAACGAAACAGATTCGGTAGTAGTAGTAACAAGCGAAATGCCATTGGAGTTTGCTTATTGTCTCTCACAAATTTATCCATTTTGGGATGAGAACGAGGCCAATTCAAAACCACCTAAAGTATTGTTTCAACTAGCAGTATTTGGCGATAAATTCGATTCATATCCAACAAAAGATGCTCCTCCAAAACCTGTTTTAAAAACAATGAAATTTTTGTTGGCTCCAAGCGCCAGACTTATGGGTTACAAAAATTATAATGAAAATTACAAACCTCAGTAAGTTAGCCGATTTTATTGCTAAATCAAAAGCTCGAAGAAGAGTTTTAGAGAACGAAAAGCGAGAGCAAACTTTGAATCGGAAAGGATATGACTTACCTTTAGAATTGAACTATTATCACTAAACTGATTTTCTTAAAAATAACATTCAATTCATACAACTGAATCAAAATTTCATATATTTATTCTTTAGGCGAAAACAAAGATTTAAAGAATGAAAAAACTAATTTACATTTTGCTTTTAGGAATGCTATCCATAAGCTGCAAAAAAAGCGAAACACTTAGCAGTGCTGAAAGAAATGTTGTTTCGAATACAGCAAGCAATCCCTTTAAAGAACTACTCATTTTAATCAATGTAAAAACCAATGACAGCAGCTATTTGGTTGTGAAATCTATTGATTCTGTTAACATTTTCATTAATAATTATTACTGGACAAAAATCAATACAGAAACATTAGATACATCTAAAGTAAATAAAACTTTAGTTGGTAATAAGTACCAATCACCCAATAAAATAAACTATTTAATCATTGCCAATCAAGACATTAAACAACCAGAATACACAACTGCTGGTGATTTCGCCAAATATCTAAATGCAAGTTATGAGCTGAAACCAGGTGAATATGTCTGTTTAATTGAATCGTTTCAGTTAACATTTAACGACAATTCAACTAAAAAATATTATCCCTTAAAGTATACAACCTTTAAGGTAATTGAAAATTCAAGAAGTGCTTATGTAGGTGAAATAGAAATAAAAATTGACTAAATGAAAAGCTTAAAAATCATCGCATTTATCTGCACAGCCTTTGTTTTGCAATCGTGCTATAAACCTGGGAAAATTCAAATTCAAAATAAAATATCTCAAGTAGAAATTACCGACGTTAAATGGGGTGATATTTACATTGCCACCGAACTTTTACCAGGCGAATCATCGGCTCAGACCACCATTGAGGAGTATGAAGCAAAGCTTCCAAAGAAATTTAAAATTTCATTTAAAATGGTAGCCAACAACAAATCAATTTATTTAGAAACTGAAGACGAATACTTGTTAAATGAGGATGAAGTAAAACTGATTACGCTTGACGATGCGACTAAGGTAAAAAGTCCGAATCCTTAAAATAATGGCTTTTAAAGAGTTCTAGAATTGCCAAAAACCAAAGGCTAATCAGTAATAAAAAACTTGTTTTATGATTTTATATTTTCAAAAACTTATCTAGCTAAAAATAATAGCTGAATGTCACTTATTATAAAATTTACACCTTTAAGTTGCTACAATATCCTATGAAAGCAAAACTTACATTTCTAACTTTTTTAGTTGTTTCATTTTGCTCTTATGGGCAATCTTTTAGAGCAATGTTTCTAAATCCAAATGTGTACAGAACAAAAATTGACTTGCAAGCTATTCGTCTTTGCGACAATGATTTAAACATAATTTACAATGATACATTTACAATAAAAGTCTCAGTTTTTGAGCATTTAGATTATAAAATAATAAATGAAGACCAAAATGGATTTATTGTAATTAGGATTTTACCAAGTGTAAAAATTGTCAATGAACCATCACCAACAGACCCTACAAAAAACATAAATGTTGTTCGTTATTCAAATAAAGTCCTATCAAATACAGACCCCAATAATGCCTACAACTATTATTTTGCAATAAAGAAAGATGGATTAAACCCCTTAGGTAAAACACTTTTATCTACAAAAATTATTGGGGTTCCTTTAATTCAACCCTTTAAATTAAGACCAAGTAAGGGCGATGAAGGCTGGAATTTAAGCAGTGCATTTACGCTAAGTTATAATTTTGGAATACGTTTAAAATTAGGCTCTAACCCATTTAGTAAAAACTACTTATCCATTGTACCTTATGGCTTTGGATTGGGTGCTGAAAAATACTTTAATGTTGGTATTGATGGAAAACCAAGTGAAAAGGTTGACGCTTTTGCCTTGACATATTATCAAGGAGGATTAGTTTTAACCAATCAGAACATAAATTTGGGTATTTTCACTGGATTTGATGCCATGTTAGACAAACAAAATGATTGGTTTTATCAAGGCAAACAATGGTTCTCACTAGGTTTAGGATATAAGTTCAACAAAGACTAAAAGTGAATTACAAATACGCAAAAGCAATAAGAGCAATGAATTTTTGATTACAAAATGAATTCTGATTTATAAATCTGAGTAAATTGCTTGTTATATGAACAACTTTTACAAACAACCCAAACTATTACAGTGGATTGAAGCACTACTATTATTAATAATCGGGTTTCTACCTGCACTTTACATCATTCAAATGGGTTTTGCTCAACCTCTGTTTTACCTGCTTTTCATTCCTTATACTCCAATAAGTCAATTCACTTCAACCCCACTTTTTAGGCTTAGCGGTGTTTACACTTATTATTCTCCAATGTTGCTTGGATACATGGCAAACGTTTCTCAAATCGACATGCACAGCGGGACCAGTTTTGATTATCTTTTTGTGATGAGGAAATTCAAGAAAGGAACTGAATTCAAAAACAGAATTTTGATGTTTCATTTAGAAGGCTTGTTAAAAATAATTCAAGGCATAGAAAACAAGGAAATACCTGAATCTGTAAGCATTGTTGGTACCTCCTATTTCTTTAATGACCGAACCATTCAAAAATTAGGGTTTGAAACAAAAACTCCATCAGTATCATACAGAATTAATCTTCTTGCCAATTTCATTGATTTATTCTGGATGTATTCTTTAGCCCAGGGAAAACTATCAGTTCCCAAGGTGTGGAGCGCTAAAAAGGCAGGCATTAGTGGAGCCAAATTGCTTGAAAATAAAACCCAGATTATTGAACTCTTTAACAAGTTGAATAAAAAAATGACCGCTTAAAACTTTGTTATTCAGAATAAAGAAATGACATAAACAATCTTCAAAAGTTTATGCATCTTGAACTTTTTTGAATCCCACCTAAAGTACATGAGAAGAAAAAATCATGAACTCTTAGCTTTTCAAAAAACAATCCAGAAAACAAAAATCAAGCATACGGTCAATATGAAATACCTTAAAACAATCTGCTTTTTAATTACACTGTTCATCAGTAATTTATCATCTGCACAAGTAAATTATAATTGGGAAAAACTCAACACAGAACCCTATAAAGGAAAACAGGATGATATCTTTTTTATTGATGAAAACACAGGTTGGTATATCAATGGTTTCGGCAAAATATTTCACACAAAAGATTCCGGTAAAACCTGGACCTTACAGCTCGAAAAAAAGGGGACCTTCTTTAGGTGTATTGCTTTTATTGATAGTTTAACGGGGTTTGCAGGAACTGTAGGAACCGATTACTTCCCAAATGTAACAGATACTATTCCTTTATATGTTACAACAGATGGTGGTGAAAATTGGAAACCGGCCAACTACAATGGTAACTATATTAAAGGTTTATGCGCATTAGAAATCGTTAAAGAAGAATTCATTAACCATGGCGAGATTGGTTATAAATACCATATTTACGGAGTTGGTAGAGTTGGTAGTCCTGCAAACTTTATTGTTAGTCACGACAATGGAAAAACCTTTACCAGCATGGATATGAGCCCATATTGTAAAGCATTGTACGATATTAAAATGTTCAACAAAAAAGAAGGATTTGCTTGTGCTTCAACAAGTGAGGACATTGAAAACAGTCATGCTTTAATTCTTCATACAAAAGATGGTGGAGCAAGCTGGGAAAAAGTATTTGAAAGCAAAAGACCCTTTGAAACATCGTGGAAAATTTTCTTCCCAAGCGCTAGAGTTGGTTATGCAACCATTCAAAGTTATAATCCCGATACAAATATTGTTACACAACACTTCATAAAAACCACCAATGGCGGCAAAAAGTGGAAGGAATACGAACTTTGCAAAGACTACAAATCAAGGTCGTTTGGTGTAGGTTTTATTGATGAAAACAATGGATTTATCGGAACTTTAAACAGCGGTTTTCAAACAAAAAATGGCGGTAAAGATTGGACAAAAATTGATTTAGGTAGAGCCTGTAATAAAATTAGAATCGTAAAACAAGCGAATGGCAAAATGTATGGTTATGCAATTGGAGTGAATGTTTACAAGCTAAAAACCGACGTAAATAAATAAACAAAATCGCCAATAAACTTTAAGAAACAAAAAGGAAATATGACCCTAAACAGTTTCATAAAGAAATTGAAATCTCCATCTATATAAATTGTCCAATTTCAACTTATGAAAACATCAAAAAGTCTCTTTTATTGGTTTACATTGTTCGCACTTTGTTTTATTGCGTATCAACAAGTGCAAGACAATATTAGACCTAATTATATAGGCGAAAATTCGACAATAAAATACTTATTGGGAGTTGCACCGAATTTCTTTCCTGGTATTGGCCTACCTGCTTTGTTTGTTCTTTTAATTGCGCAATTTAAACAAACAAGCAAATGGCTAAATGCATACAAACACTTCACTGCAAATATTATATCAGCAATTGGACTAATTAGCTGGGAGTTTTTACAATCTTTAACAACAAAAGGTCATTTTGATTGGCATGATGTTCTTTGGACCTTGATAGGTGCTTTTGTTTTTCAAATCATTTGGACTGTTAGCCCAAAACATCATTTATAAAATCAAATGAAAGTTATATTGGAAGCAATCATACAATCAATATCGGTTTTGCCAAATGAAGTATTGCAGGAGGTTTTGGGTGAATTTCAACAAATGGAATATCCTAAAAACTACTATTTACACAAACAGGGCAGACCTTGTAAATACATTTGGTTTATGACAAAAGGAGCTGTTCGTTATTTTTATACCAACGACGAAGGAAAAGAAATGAATACTTGGTTTAGCTTGGATGAACAAATTGTTACAGATGCTCCAAGTTTTGTTAATAAAACCATATCTCAAGAAAGTATTCAGCTTTTGGAAGACAGTGAATTATATGCAATTGAATATGATGTTTTGCATTCTTTGCTTAAAAAACACCATTCGTTTGCACTATGGTACATAAAGTTAGTTGAAATCCATTATGTATCGCAAATAGAAGACAGAATAAGCGATTTACAGTTCCTCGATGCCAAACAACGTTACGAAAAGTTACTCATCACCTATCCAGATATTACCAATCGCATTACACTTGGTAACATTGCCTCTTTTTTAAACATCACCCAAGAAACACTCAGTAGGATTAGGGCAGGAAAGTTATAAGGAACTTTTTGATGTAGATCAAAACCCTTTTTACCATACATCAAAAGCTTTCATAGTAAGGTATTGCAGTTTTGCAGTGTGAAAATTCAACACTTTAAAAACGCAATAAAATGAACCTAGAAACTCTTTTTGAAAACATCATCGCCGCTTTTGGCTCGCAGCTACTTTGGTACTCAAGTTTTGCATTTCCCTTCTTTTTTATCTTTTGGGTAATAGGAAAAAAGTATTTCAAAAAAATTAGAATACAAGAAACCGAAAGAGCCAATTCGCATCATTTTAAACACGATTTAGGTTTTTCAACTAGTACCTTTTTTGTTTTTGCCATTTTTGATGTATGTCTTCTTTACCTTGAAAATAAAGGTTATACCTTACTCTATTTTAATGTTAACGACTACGGTGTTCTGTGGTTAGTACTTAGTTTTTTTATTGTTCTTTTTATTGATGATATGTTTTTTTATTGGAGCCACAGAGCAATGCACCTACCTCGTTTCTATAAGTTTTTCCATAAAGTGCATCATGAAAGTACCGACCCATCGCCACTAACCGCCTTTGCTTTTCATCCATCTGAGGCGGTAATCGAACAAATGATGGGATTTGTATTGCCCTTTTTACTTCCACTTAATTTTGGAGTTGTAATAGCTTGGCAAATCTTCTCAATGTTTAACAATGTTTTGGCTCATTTAGGATATGAAATTTATCCGAAAGGATGGGTAAAACTTCCAATACTTCAATTCAAAACAGCTTCTACCCATCACAATATGCACCACCAATTGTTTAATGGCAATTATTCATTGTATTTTACTTGGTGGGACAAATGGATGGGAACAGAATTTATAGATTATGAAACCCGACATGAACAACTTTTTGAGAGAAAAAATATTAAAAAATCAAGCGAAGGTTTATATACACTTACCGTTTCTGATATTAAACAAGAGGCCAATGATGCTTTTACTATTCAATTCAACGATGTGCCTTCAATTTTTAGGGATTTCTCAGCAGGACAACACCTAACCATAAAAGTAATGGTTAAAGAAGAAATCTTTTACCGCACATTCTCAATTTCATCTATTCCAAACGATGCTAATTATTTAACACTAACCATAAAAAAAATTATTGGTGGTAAGATAACTAATTACTTAGCCGAAAACTTAAAAGTTAGTGACTCCTTAGAAGTTACAGCTCCATCAGGTCAATTTTATCTGAATCCAGAACCAGCCAATCAAAAGCATTATGTAATGATTGCTGGTGGAAGTGGCATTACTCCTATTTTCAGTATGATTGGAACCATTCTGAAATTTGAACCAAAAAGTAAAATCACTTTGATGTATGCCAATAGAAATTTAAATAGCATCATATTCAAAAACAAACTAGAAAAATGGAAAAATGAATTTCCTAATCAACTAGAAATCAAACATTTTTTAAGTGAAGAAGAAAATCCTCAACATGCAATCAAAGGTTATGTAACTAGAATTTCTTTGGAAGAAATCTTAAATCAAAACGACAAAAATAAAATAGACTTTTACTTATGTGGACCAGAAATCATGACCACCAAAGTGATTGAGGATTTAATATACCTAGGCATTTCATCGAGTAAAATTCACAGAGAACTATTTCTTATTAAAGCAGAAAACACCAAGCAAAATTTAAGTCTAAACGCGAAGATTAAGGCTAAAATAAACGGGAAAGATTATCAATTTGAAACACCAAAAGGCAAGACAATTTTAGAAAGTGGATTAGACCAAAGTATACCGCTGCCTTATTCATGTCAAAGCGGACTTTGTGGAATGTGCAAGATGAAATGTACTGAAGGAAAAGCAATTATGAAAAACAACCAGGTTCTAGATGAAAAAGAATTAAAAAATGGATATATCCTTACCTGTCAATCGCTTCCACAAACAGCAAGTTTAAGCATTCAGAATCCACAATAAACATGAGAAAACTGGTTTTTATTGGCTTATTATTAATGATAAGCTCCACTATTCGTGCCCAAAATGTTTATGAAACACTTGCTGGAAACAAACAAACACACTATATCCATTTCCTTGATATGAACCTAGACAGTTTAGCAAAATGGAATTTCTTTAACATGAATCGTTTTACTGTGAATTATCAAGATAAAACACTCAATACGGTATCAATTGAAGGACAACTTTCTTACCAATTTAATAACTGGTTTGGTATATCGGCTGGAGCAGGATTTTATGGTGAAGTATTTGTTCCAACAATCGGATTGAGTCTTTCTTTTACCAATAAAAAAGAAAACCTATTTGTTCAAATGTATCCAACCATTGGGCTGATTGAAAATGAACTCTCACCTTCTGTTTTAGGTATTATTGCTTACAATCCTAAACTTAATAAAAATTGGGGACTTACATCCCAAATTATATTTTCTGTTGATGCTTTTGAAGCCTCTCAAATAATTAGAGCAGGAGCTAATTTCAAAGACAAAATTGCCTTTGGTTTGGGAATAGATTTGGCTCAAAATTTTCAATCAAAACAATCAATCTTAAACTTGGGACCTTTTATTAGAGCAAATTTCTAAGAGAAAAAACTTCAGGATTTTTAATAGTTCCAGCTGAAAATGGGTTTTAATTGATGCAAGGATTTTAAGAGAATATTACTTAAAACCTTGCATTTAAACTGTTAAAATACAGTCTAATTGATTGAAATAATATCAAATAAAGATTTTCCGTAGGCCCTACTCAAACAATAAACTAATAACGCAGACCAATCCCCAAAAAACAAAAAGCCGATTAACCTTACTGTTAATCGGCTTTTTTATAAGATAACTGAAGCTTAATTTTTGATAATGCGCTTGGTGATTACCTTTTCGCCATTGTTTATTCTGATGAAATAAATACCGTTGCCTAAGCTACTTGTATTAATTCTAGACATATTTCCGTTCAACACTTCTGCAATTTTTACTTTTCCTGTAATATCAATAATTTCAACACTTGAAATTGGCGAATTGCTTGTGATTTCAAGGTTATCAGCGAAAGGATTTGGAGTAAGTTCTACTACTAAATCTTCATTTACAACCGATACAACTTTTGAATACTCAAATTTTCCGTCGAAATCTACTTGCTTTAAGCGATAAAAAGCACTTGCAGAATTATTATCTGTAAAAGTGTATTTGATTAGGTTATTTGAATTACCCATTCCTTTTACAAAACCAATAGTTTCAAACTTTTTGCCATCTGCACTTCTTTGAATTTCAAAACCTTTGTTATTGATTTCAGATGAAGTTGACCAATTTAACAAAGTTTGACCGTTAGTAATATTGGCATCAAATGTAGTAAGTTTTACAGGTAATACTGAATTACCCCAAGAATTTGAAACCCTAATGCCATCAATAGCAATTGCAGAAGTGCCAACTGTACCTTGTCTAATAGCAAAACTCTTAATCTTAATTAAATCGGCTATAGCTATATCAGCTACAGTGTTTGTTAATATAGTTGGAGTAGTTGGTTCCGAAGTTGGAACTCCTGAAGTAAATACATATGCATAAGTTGTATCTGAAAAAGTTGGGTTAAAACTATGTTTCATAACAACCAAAACCGGAACATTTAATGGGTAGTCTGCTGTTGTAAAAGTAGCAAAAGCTGCAGCACTTCCCTTTGTGATTCCCAATTTAAAAGTACCAGCAGTTGAGCCATCTTTAACAAATAATCTTGATCTAAAAGTTGAACCTGGAGTTAAACCAGAGCTATCCATCAAATGGAAAAAATAATCGCCTGTAGTTCCACCACTTACTGTAACATTCATAACGAATGAAACATACACAGAACCACTTGTATATTCATTGGTTGCTCTATTGGCATCTTCTCTACTTCCCGCTCCATTTGTAAAACTAATTGAACCACCTATTCCACTTGAAGAATAACCAGTATAGGTTAGCGGAGTAGCATTATAAACTATAGGAGTGCCAGTACCACTGTGTCTTTTCCAAACATTACCGCCAATAGCTGGATTTGTTAAGGTATCAGCACTTGTACCATAATTAAAATTTTCGATTGTAGTTTGCGAATAAGCTGTTAACACAAAAAGCATTGCAAACATTAAAACTAACCCTTTTTTCATGAATTTCTTTTTTTGCAATATTAGCATTAATTTTCGTTCTAATTATAGTAATTGTTAGCATTTTACATTTAAAACTTAGATTGCTTCTTATTTAGGATAGAGATTCCTTAGTTTAACTGATAAATAGATTAATTTAGAATTATAAAGAAATGGGCAAAACCGCCTTAAAATTTTGGTTTCTAGAATAACTACTGGAAAATTACTAATTAAAAATCACAAATACTTTTTGAAAAAAATCATCCTCAAAAAATCTCCAAAAACAATAAAGCTTTGATAAATAATCATAGATTTGGGAAAAATGTTTCTTATATGACACTTTTTGTTGGAGTATTTATGGTTTCTGATTTGTAGTGATTGATACTAAGTTCCATGATTGGATTTTATCAACCTAAAATCATCCACGCCAAACTCATTTGGATAAACAGATTTTCTGGCCTCATCATCCTTTCACTCGATACTTTAGCTTTGTATACTTGTTTAATGATAAAATGCTCAGTGTTGGAAGGCTAATAAAAGTGCAGCAAAAAGTAAGTGATTGAATTGAAGCAAAATATTTGCATAAAAATAGGGTATCAAAACCTAAAAAAAAGCTCGAAACCAGCATAAAGTTAGAACAAATTAAAGTCAATAAAATGGAAAATATAAGTTTACTCTTCGTCTTTGCTTTTGTTGTTATAGCGTTTAGAACATTCATCAGCCTATACATCATACACTACCTAGCAACGTGGCTATCAACAAAGCTTTTTAAACCCAAGCCAGAGCTAAACAAGCAAACACTTAATATCAAGAACCATCAACTTTATTATATCATACTTTGGTTATTAATTTACCCTGTAATATGTGGTATTTTCCAACGAATGTATTTTGATATAGACATCATAAGAAAAAGCACCGAGATTTTTGAATTCGGTGGACGATCAGACATCTATTTACCCATCTTAACCATTTGGTGTATTGATTTCAGTTCTGAGACAATCAAACTAAAGAAATTTAGTATGATTTTTTTTCGAGTATTGCGATTTGTGGCCCTGTTTCCGATACTGAATTTACTCAACACAAGTATCCTTTCTGCTTTCTCAGAAAACAACAACCCACTCAACACAATGAGTTTTATAAACAACCTCATCCTCCCAATAATTTTAGGAGTACTGACATTGGCAGTTCTAAAACCATCTAAGACAGAAGAAAGCAAAGAAGAATAAAAACCATAACAACACCACTAAAACGATTATTAAGCAGCAAAAACAATAGCTTATTGTGCAACAAGCTAAATCTCGTTTATACCTAAATTTTTTATTAGTTTTTTTAGGTTGATGATAAGTCGAAGTTGGTCTTACTTTTCATGAGCAGCCATTAATTCGATACCCCAATTGCTTCCAAAAAGACATATATTGCTTTAAGTTTAAATAACTAATCACAGATTTGGATTGATTATAGAATTCCTGATTGCTAGCTTGTAACTAAATTTTACTAAGGGATTTTTGATAGTCAGCAGTGATGATTTAAAGGCAAACGCGCAGAAATCTAGGTAAAAAATGAATTCATTATGAAGCTTATAGTAAGTGGAGAATTTGACGAAAACTTAAAAATTCAATTCTCTCAAGGAACTTGGAATACTACAATATATACACTTTTTGAAAATCGTAATCCCCTAAATGTTGAATTAGATCAAAAGCCAAGCTTGTTCAAATTGATAATTATATATAGCACTGAAAAATGTTATTTTGAAAGTGTGATGTATATAACTAATCCAAATTCAGACAAATTAAGTTTTCATTTTTATAAAGAAAATGAACGTATTTTCTGTAAAATAAAATCTGAAATCGTTCTCGAACTAAATAAAGAAATTGTTCTTAATCCCCTTCCAAATAGAATAAATGAAATGGCGGATGCTTTAAAATATAACAAGGATAATTCCTCTAGTTTATTATGAACAAAACTGTTGTACAAGTTCTTTCAAAACTAAATTACTAGGTCATTTTCAAAATAGAGGACTTTTTAGTAAGTATAAAGAAGCTGTTTTTCATTTTACAAATAGAATTAGAAGCCAAAAAGGTTGTCTTAAAATGATTGTTTACTGCTTCGGTTTTTTATTCGTTTGAGATTAAGAATATTCCTAAAAAGATTATTCTTTGATGCTTGGCTATCTTATAATAATTTAGTACCTAATCTTTTTGTTAGTTTTTTTAGGTTGATGATAAGTCGAAGATAATTTTTCTTTTCATGAGAATCAGTAAACTCCCTGCACCAATTGCTTCTTAAAAAGTCATCTCCTGTTTTGTGTTTAAATAATTAATCATAGATTTGGGATGCTTGTGAACTACTTCTTGCTACCTTAATTATTGCTTTTTCTTTTAATGGGAGGAATGGCGAGAATAAATGAGTTAGCGGGCATTGTAAAAGGACAACAAGATAATGAAAACGCAAAACAAGGAAATTCAAGTACAAAAGTTTCTCGTTGAACTGTTCGGACGAGTAACAACAGCATTTGACTTGTTGGCAATTATAATTAGCTCCATTTCATTTGCTGCACTGACACTTCTACTTAAATAATGACTCAGAATAATAATTATTTGTCCCTTTTGTA
>JAJEKB010011476.1:7537-20551 GCA_022393335.1 Macrotrachela quadricornifera | reverse complement strand
ATTTTCATGTAGGAATTTGGAGCTTGTTTTTGGGTCTATTATTTAATTTGTTTCCTCAAATAAGTAATGCCCAAGTGAATGTTCCTTACTGGAGAGAAAGTTTTAGCACTGCTGCATCTGGTGGAACATGCAATTTGACAACTACCAATCCAACTTCAATTGTTCCAGCGCCAAACACCGATATTACCTATTATTTTAATGGTAATGGAAATGGGGTATGGTGGGGTAAAAATATTTACATCACAATAGGGACAGGTTGCCCTGCAGGTAATGAACATGTTAGATTTAGAAACATGGGAGCAAGCGCCGCTTTTGATTCGGGTGAATTAGTAACGCCTATTGTAAATTATGGGATACAAGAGTTTCATTTTTACCGAGCTAGAGCAAATCGTAACTATAGAATTTTTATAACTAATGATACCGGTGCACAAACAACAAATTGGACTTTAGTTGCAAACCTTCCAGCTTGGCCTAATACTGTTTGTGCTGATACTGGAATCATTATAAATTCAGCTACCGCAAAACGATTAAAGATTCAATGCCCACCTGGTATTGATACTGATATTGATAGTATTTGGCTAACAAATTACAGTCCACAATCGCCGCCATTGGTTCCTGGAAACCTAATTGTTCAAAAAGTAGGAACTGGAAATTCACCACTTACAAATCAATCAGCACCTTTTAAGTTAATCCAAATTGGAACAAATGGTACTGTAATTGACTCTATTCAAATCCCATATACTGGTCCGGACAAATTGGTTTGCCAAGGTTCTTCATCTAATGATGGTCAATTGACATTATCTGCTGATAAGTCAAAGCTTGTAATAATGGGTTACGTTGCAGATACAGGTATTGCAACCGTTAGTATAGTAGCATCCATTAGCCGTTCAATAAAAACTGTAGATATCAATAAAAATATTGTAGAAATAGCAAATGGAGTATTAACAGGAAACGCAAGATGTGCCGCTTCAAATGGTACCAACGCCTATTTAGTTGGATCATCTAATGGCGTTATGGGTGGTTTAGGATTAAATGGAAATGGTTTAAGAGATACTATTTCAAGAACAAGTACAAACAACCGATGCGTTCAAATTCATAATAATCAATTGTATTTTTCTACGGCAAGTTCAGCTGCTGGAAGTTTTGGCATTTATAAAGTTGGAACAGGAACACCCAATACACCTTTAGTAACTTCAACAGTATTTCTTCCTGTACCAAATAATATTTCAATCAATCAATTTGCATTTAATAACGATACAAATATTTGTTATGCTGCAGATGACAATTCTGGTGGTGGTATTAAAAAGTTTACTCGCACAGGTAGTACTTGGTCTTTGGTCGATTCATTTGAAATAGCAGGAATATCAACTGCGAGAAACGTTATTGTTGATTGGAGTTCTAGCAACCCAATTATATATGCAATATTCGGTGGCATTCAATTAATTAAAGTTACTGATATTGGCAGTAACCTTGCCGCTCAAACTCATCAAGTATTGTATGTTACTTCACCCAATACTCCAATAAGAGGTTTGTCTTTTTCGCCAGGTACTCAATTTGATGTAACTACCCCAACTTCAATAACAAACAATACCATTTCTGGTGACCAAAACTATTGCCGTCTTTCTCAACGTGATACAATTATTGGTTCTACTCCATCAGGTGGCACAGGAAACTACACTTATTTCTGGCAGGTTTCCAGCTCTTCAGCTACAACAGGTTTTGGTTCATTTTCAAATAATACTGGAAAAAACTTCATGCCAATTTCTAGCCTAGGAAATACTTGGTACCGCAGAATTGTAACTAGTGGAACATTTAAAGATACTTCCGCTGTTACTAAAATATTTGTCAATAGGGTTTTAAATGATAGTATTTACGGTCCTAATGAAGTTTGTCAAGGCACAACAAGTTTAGCTTTAAGAACAAAAATTACATCTACTTTAGGTGTAACATCCTACAGCTGGTTGCGCAGCACAACCGATAGTATCAGTGGTTTTACAACTGCAACAGGAACAAACAATCTAGTTAGCTATTCTCCGGGTACAGTTAACCAAACTGCTTGGTACAAAGTTGTAGCCAGTAGCGGAACATGTTTAGATACTACAAAGGCCTTTGCATTACGTGCAAGCGGATCACCCAATAGCATCATTCCTGGTTTCTCTGGTACCTCCAGTGCACAAGGAGGTCCAATAGTAGGTTCTGCATTCCAAAGAGGAGTTACTATTTATCCAGCTACCGAAGTACAAGATATTCTTTCGAATGGTGATTCTATTTCAAAAATTGGATGGGTTGTACAAAGTGTTGGTGGAACTGCTTTTAGTCAAGGCGTTTCTGGTCAATTAAAAGTTTATTTGGTAAACACCAATGATGCAGATATGCAAAGAGCAAACTCTAGTTCTACTTGGAGTGGAATACTAAGCTCTCCTTCAGCAATGAGTTTATGTTATGATAGTGCATTTACATTACCTATAACAGTTGGAGCCTATTTTGTAAGATTACAAAATAAGTTTGCTTATACTGGTCAAGGTATTTACGTTGCATTCGAATGGGTGCCAAGCACCACTACCAGTTCAAGTACCTTAAATTATGCATTAAATTTAAATATTTTAAACGGAACCTTTAACGGTACAAGTAATTCTGCGCTTCCAAATACATTGAATGGCACAATATTAAGACCAAGAATTGTATTGGGAACAAATTGTGCAACAACTCCGCCTCCAGCAAGTTTGGCAGCAGTTAGCACCCGCAAAGCAATAAGTATTACAAGCAGTAGCGCCATTTTAGGTGGTGATATTTCAAGTGATGGTGGAGCCAGTGTTACTGAAAGAGGTATTGTGTACAGCACCAATGCAAATCCTACAATTAGCACAGGAACAAAAGTTGCTATCGGAACAGGAATTGGTGGATTCTCACAATCCATTAGTTCATTAAATGCATCAACCACCTATTATGTGAGAGCTTATGCAACCAATAGCGTTGGAACGAGTTATGGCGCTGATAGTAGTTTTACAACAACAATTGCTACTAGCGGAGTACCACCTTCAATCACAGGTTTAAAACTTTGGTTAGATGGTTCCGATGTAAATAACAATGGTGGAAACAACCCAGTAAACAATACCAGCATAACTGTTTGGAAAGATAAATCGGGTGCTTCAAATGATGCATCAGTATTATCAGGACAAAATCCAGGTGTACTTACTACCAATCAAATAAATGGAAAATCGGTAGTTAACTTCACTAAAACTACTGATTTTATTGGTTCTGTTTATTATGTGCCAGGTGTTGATATCAGACCTGTTTCTATGCCAAAAATGACCATATTCACGGTTTACAAACAAGGTACTTTGTCATCAAATCAGGCAGTTTGGGGTTGTGATGATGGAGGATGGGACCGCTTCTTTTTCTCTTCATTCCCATCTGGTATGCCATCTGCAAGCGATGGTGGTGTTGCTCAAGGAACTTATGCTAATCGTGTTGTTGGAGCTGGTATTGTTGGCAAAACCCAATTATTAACAGCTGCTTATGATCATCAAGTTCCTAATGGTTCTGCTGTATATTTTAATGGTGCAAGCATTGCAACTTTTGGTGATTCAACTCATTTAACACTAGCAAAACCTAATTTAAGAATTGGGTTTGATGGTGATGACAATACCTTTAATGGAAATATCGCTGAAATGATTGTGTACGACCGCAAATTGACTTATTGCGAAATACTAACCATCAATAAATACCTTGGAAACAAATATGGTGTTAGCTTTGCCAGTGTAAGTATCGACAGCTCTGGCCCAACAAGTTTCAGATTGGGTGACAGTGTTGTTTTATCTTCTTCAATGAATGCGAGTTCTTACCAGTGGTTAAAAAATGGATTGGCTATTTCTGGTGCAAATGCTAAATCTTTTGTAGTAAAAGAATCTGGAGATTACCAAGTTGTCATTACCAATACTTGTTCAGATACTTCATCTTTCAAACAAGTTAATGTATTACCTACTCCTATTGTAAGCACAAGTACAATAAGCAATATCAGCTATAATTCTGCCACTTTAGGTGGAAATGTAACAAATATTGGAGGATCTGCAGTAACCGATAGAGGTGTTGTTTATAGCACTTCAATTAACCCAACAACAAGCTCTGGAACCAAAGTTCAAATTGGTTCTGGTTTGGGTACTTTCTCACAAGCAATTACTGGATTAAGTCCTCTTACTACTTACCACGTTCGAGCTTATGCTTTAAATACATTTGGAACCAGTTATGGTGCAGATAGTTCATTTACAACTACTGAAGCACCAATAGGAATTGCACCAACAGTTATTACATTGAGTCCAGCATTAATATTCGTTAATTCTGCAACTTTAAGAGGAAATGTATTAGATAGTGGTTCTGTAAAAGTTACTGAAAGAGGCGTAGTTTATTCTACGTCTTCTAATCCAACAACTTCAACAGGAACAAAGGTTATTATTGGTTCAGGAATTGGAACCTTTGGACAAGCAATCAACGGATTAACTGCAGGAACTACTTATTACTTTAGAGCTTATGCTATTAATTCGGCTGGCACCAGCTATGGAGCCGATAGCACATTCACCACTTTTGCGGTGGCTACAGTACCTACTGTAATTACAAATCAACCATTTTTAATTACATTTAATGCTGCAAACATGGGTGGTAATGTTCTTTCAAGTGGTGGTGCAAACGTTACAGAAAGAGGCTTTGTTTATAATACTTTTGCCAACCCAGATACTTCTACTGGAATTATTAGAAGAGTAGGTTTTAATGTAGGAAGTTATGGTAACAGAATTTCAACTTTATCTCCAGCAACTAATTACCATGTAAGAGCTTATGCGATTAATAGCGTTGGTATTGCTTATGGTGCAGATAGTGTATTTACTACTTTACCAGGAATTGCTTTGGTTTCAACCAAAGCAGCACAAAACATCACAACTTCTTCAGCCGAATTAGGTGGAATTGTTTCTGATACCGTTATGCAGGATGTTACAGAAAGGGGAGTTGTTTATAGCACTACCATCAACCCAACAATTAGCAATGCTACCAAAGTAAGCATCGGTGCGGGATTGGGTAATTTCTCTCAAACTATAAGTGGATTAACATCAGCTACTACATACCATGTGAGGGCATATGCTATCAATATTGCTGGAACTGCTTATGGTGCTGATAGTACATTCACAACCGGGTTTAATCCTACTCCAACAATTACACTTACTGCTTCATTTGATCCGTTTTCAACTTGTCAGGGAACAGCATCTTCTGACCAACAGTTTACGGTAAGTGCTGTTAATTTGACTGCAAATATGTCTATTTCGGCGCCAACTGGTTTTGAAGTTTCATTAACTTTGGGTTCAGGTTATGCCAGCAGTATTAACTTAACTCCAACAAGTGGAACTATTGCTACTACAACCATTTATATCCGTGTAAGTAGCAGTGCTACTGGAACTCCTTCTGGAAATATCAGCATTAGTTCAACCGGAGCACTTAGTCAAGACAAAGCAATTTCTGCTACACTTACACCGCTTCCTGTTAAACCAGTTATCAGCATACAACCTTTAAGTCCGGTTTGTTTGGGAGCACATTACCTTAATTTTGGCGCATCAACAGCTCCAGCATCTGGTGTTAGCTACCAATGGTCGGCACAAAATGCAAGCTTATATGCACAGGGTAGTACCAAGCAATTTAGTTTAATTAGCTTCCCTAATTCTGGAACAGCAATTGTTACATTAACAGCTAGTTCAAATGGTTGTAGTTTATCAACTGAGACCAGCATTGAAGTGAAATCAGAACAGGCTCCAACAGCAACTGTGCGTTACTTCAACAAAAACTTTGTATGTGAAGCCAATCAAGTTAAAAATTACCAATGGGGATATGATGAGTTACCAACTTTAAAGGGCAATATCCTTCCAAACGAAATCAACCAAAACTATTACAATGCGGCTCCTGAAACTGCAACTAAGAGTTATTGGGTAATTTCAAGCAGTGGGAATTGTTACCAAAAAACATATCATGCTACTCCGCTTAAAGTAGAAGAAACTTTAATAAATGACTTTGGAATTGAAGTATTTCCAAATCCATTCAACCAACAAATCAGCATACGCAGCAATAGAAATCTAAAGGCTGCAACAGTAACTATTTACGATTTAAATGGTCGCAAATTAAAAACTGAGCAAATGAATGGAAATGAGCATTTATTCGAGGTGAATGAACTTTCAGCAGGAATTTATATGATGTTTGTTGAAGATGAAAATGGTCAGGTTTCAAGCCTTAAAATTGTTAAACAATAATTATTAAAACATGAATTTTATTAAATCAATATCAATTGGTTTGAGTTTGGTTGTGGGTGCTTTAACAAGTAATGCCCAAACTGTAAGTCCAACAAGTTTAGATGCACAAATGCCCCGTTGGATGATTGGCGCAGGTGTATTTGCTGGCGGCCAAAGTAGTAAAATTGAACAAAGTAACTGGACCGCTTCTTACCTTAATGCAATCAATAGCAATGTTTCTTCAGTTGAAAAATCCGCTGGAAACAACCTGGGTTTTAACCTAAGTTTAGCTTACTTTGTTGGTAAAAACCGCAATTGGGGTTTGGGTACTGGAATTCAATACCTACGCTTACAAAACACCCTTCAATTGAAATCATTTGCAATTGAATACCAATCTACCGACAATTTCGGTAGTACATTTCGTCAGGGATTACGCGCCAATTCAGGCTTGGAAGAAACATTGAAACAAAACATCTTTGGACTTCCAATTATGTTGATGTACAAAAAGCAATTGAATTCGAAATGGGGAATCAATGTAGATGGCGGAATTATCCTTAATTTATCACAATCTGCCAAATACCAAGCTGATGAATACAAGTTTGATTATGAAGCAATTTATAGTTTTGATGCAAACGGAAATCCTGTTTATGACAACTCTCCTATTCCTGACCCAAATGATTGGTTAATTACAAAAGCACATTACGAAAAAGTTAATAGTGATGGAAATGTAAATGCCTATTTTGAAGACTTATTTTCAAAAGGATACAATGTTGGATTAGGAGCTCAAACTTTAACAAATTCTGGTGACATAAAAAACACAAGCATAAGCATGTCATGGTTTATTCGTCCTAGTATTAGTTATAGAATTAAACCCAATCTTGCTTTGCATGGAAACTTAGTATATCAACAACTTAAAACCAGTTTTGAAGCTGAATCTAATTACAGAATTACCGATAAACGCGGACAATACAATTCGATGAGTAATGGATTAAAAAGCAATGCCCAAGGCTTATTCCAAGTAGGATTAGGACTTAGGTATTACTTCGGAAAAGAAAGAGTTGAAAAGCCAAAACCAGCTCCAGCTCCTGCACCTGTAGTAAAAGAAGAACCTAAAAAGGTAGATCCTTACAAAGAAATGGTGAAGGTAAGTATCAAATTGCAAGATGAGAAATATGGCAAACCGGTGCCAGGAAACATCGTCATTAAACAAAAAAATAAAGATGTATTTAATGGCAATGCTGATGCATCTGGATTGAGCAATTTCTACTTAGAACCAGGAAATTACACAGTAAGTGTAAGTGCTAAAGGATACATTCCTGCAGAAGAAAACTTGGAATTAAAATCATCGGAAAAAGGAACTTCAAAAATCATTGAATTGAAGCAGCCAAAAATTGAAAAAGGATTGGTATTCAAACTAAAAGCCATCAATTTTGAAACAGGTTCAGACAAAATGAAAGAATCATCTTATGATATCTTAAATAAAATGGCTGATATTTTGAAAGAAAATCCAAGCATGGTGATTGAAGTTGCTGGTCATACAGACAATGTTGGTGATGACCAGAAAAACTTGGTACTCTCAGAAAACAGAGCCAAAATGGTGATGAATTATTTGTTACAAAAAGGTGTTGATGCAAAACAAATGAAAGCCGTTGGTTATGGTGAAACCCAACCAATAGCAGACAATAACACTGATGACGGAAGACTAGCTAACAGAAGAGTAATGTTTACCGTATTGGAATTTTAATCATCCAATAAACTTTTAAAGGGGGATTCTGGTAAAACTGAATCCCCTTTTTTTATACAAAAATGCCCAAAAGGCAAAAGGAATCAGAAACCAATTGGTTGAATACAACCAGAACATTTTAGGCGAATTTACAACCTTAAATATGCTCTCAATAATGCTGAATAAAGCCTTCAAAAAACAGGTATTTTATTACTAAAAAACTCCTCCAATTTCAGGGACCAATTTCTATCAGAAACTCTGCTAAGATGTTTTTAGTTTTAATATTTAATCATAGATTTGGGTTGCTTATGAATTACTGCTTGCTACCTGAATTTTTGTTGTTTCTTTTGATGGGGGAGTGATAGTGGGAATATTATAGTTACCTTTCTAAAAACCGACAATTTGAAACCAATTTTCACCATACTAATCTTAAGCAGTTTCATTATTTGTAATGGTCAGATTGCAAATAATAAATATGCGCCATTTGAAAAAGCTTTTTATTCAAAAAGAAATGCCGATAGTTTGATTAATAAAGGAATATATTATCAATTTACAACTTCTAATGATGACTTTAGAACTATAGAATGTAAAGAATTATTATCTAAAAAATATCACTACATTCTCCTAGAAACAGATAATTCAGGATGTTTACCTGAATCATTTACTAGAAGTGTTGATTCTATGCCTTGGTTTGAAAATTATATGACCAACAAGCTTATAAAATTAAATGGGCTAAATTGGAAAGAAAAATATATCATAGAAGTTGAGCAGTGCTCAAATACAATATGTGGAACAAAAAATGAAATAGATTCATTTTTTTCAACAGCACAATTTGTTGGAGGGCTAATGTTCGAAATTAACAGTTCGACATTAAATCCTATTTCAAAATGCATATTAGACCACACTATAATTTCATATTTGAAGAAATACCCTACTCTAAAAATTGAAGTAAGTGGTTTCATGACGGTTGATGAAATAGATAAGACTGGCAAATTATCTATGGCAAGAGCACAAAACGTAATAAAATATATAGTATCAAAAGGTATTTCAAAAAATAGATTAACCGCTAAAAATCATAAATACGGTTCCCTTAATATATCAGATTTAGAAAATTGTATTAGACAAAATAGAATAGTTCGTTTCAGTGGATCTGCCTCATAATTAAGTCACTAAAATCTCTAGTTATAAAAAATATGCCAATCATCGAAGAAGATATCTAATCTCTTTCAGATAGTAAGAATTTAGGATGATATATTGATAAACTAAATCTAAATGGATTTTTGTTTTAGAACCAAATAGCCAAACAAATAGAAGTCCAATTTCTAATAAAAAATCCATGAAAAAAGCCCTGCTAATCTCAATCCTGATTACTTGTTTCTTTCAAAAATCATTTGGACAAACAACCACTGAAATTCCAATGATTGAAGACTTCGAAAAAGATTCAACATGGATTTGGTCACCATGGGAAGAGTGCACAATTCAACATTCGAAATTGAACAAAGGCTGCGCTCATTCTGGGAATCTTGGCTTAAATTGTATTGATGATTGCTTCTGGAGAACAGATATTCAAATTGGTTTTCCCGCTCAGGTTCTCAGTTGTTGGGTGCGCTTTCAAAGAAATACAAATGCGTATTTGGGTTTTGCGGTTACTACAGCTGTCAGCAAATTTGGCTACTATTTATGCGCCGCGCCAGAAAAAGGCTCATTTGATTTTAGAAAATCGCCTGATTATACCTATCCAGATTTGAAGTCGGTTTCTCAAACCTACAAACTAAATGTTTGGTACAAAATGGAACTTACTTTTAATACCAAAACGAATGTAACAGGTAGACTCTTTTCAAGCAATGGAAAACTTCTTAATACAATTTCGCTTGAAATACCAGATTTGGCTCCTGGTGGAATTGCTTTCATAGGTCATTTTCTTCATGTAGATGAAATAAGAGCGGGCTCAAAACAAGCTCGAAAAGACAGTATTTTCTCGCCACAATTGGGCGTTCCATTGGTTCTTCAGAACATTTTATTCGAAAGCAACAAAAGCATATTGTTAAAACAATCTTTTATCGAATTAGATAAACTAACGGCATACTTAAAAAAGAATCCAAGTTTTAAAATCAGTGTAGCTGGCCATACAGACAATATTGGCAATGAAACCGACAATAAACACTTATCAGAACAAAGAGCCAAAGCCGTTGCTGATTACCTCATTAAAAGTGGAATAAACACAACAAACGTGAGTTTTAATGGCTTGGGCAGTTCTAAACCAATAACAACAAATGAAACAGAAAATGGAAGGCAAAAAAACAGAAGAGTGGAAATTACGATAAGTAAATAATAATGTCCCTATTTAGGGCTCGCTGAAAAAGACAGAAACAAGTCAGATTTTAGACGCTGCCAAATTAGATGTATAAAAGATACTTCAATTTGGCAGCAACGACAAAGATGGCTTTGTTTCTGGTCTCATTTCATTTGTTTTACATCCGTAATTTAGGCTAAATTTACTATTCAAAACACTCAATAAATTATCAAAACTTGTAAATTTTACAAGTTTTGATAATTTCCTTTTTATCTTTCCCACATGGCAAACTTCACAAATCGCAGAGATTACGGTAAGAAAATACTGTATTTCAAAGACATTTATTAGCGTTCCGTTATTCTTTCATCGTTTAATTTTCCATAACTGTTATTATAAACTTTTCCTTTCTTAGGGTGAGTAAATTTCAAGCCCGACCAAATATTGTTAATACTCAAACAAGTGCTTTCAACAAGTCCAAAATCATACCCCAATTTTATTACTGATTTTATGTTTAAGTCAGTTCCTAATTTCCCTCCTTTTGGCCAAGAAACCCATAACATTCCGTTTGGTTTTAAATGTTGTTTTAACCTAGGTAAATAGTCAATAAATTCTGTTTGTGTTTTAACGAATAGATGAATATAGTCCAACTCATCTACTGGTTCTTCGTGAATATTTAGAGTTGGCAAATTTATATTCTCAAGGGCTTCTTTTTCTGCATTGACGAATATTGCCCGTGAATTTTCTTTAACACCCATTTTTTGTGATACAGTCCTTGTCATTATTTAGCTTACTCCTTGTTTTGATTGAATGCAATAAGACCTAATGTTTTGTATTTGATTTTCCTCATTAAAATCATAGATGTCACAAGCAGAAACAAATGAAATTCTTTTATTTTCTCTCATAAACTCTGCTGTCCCGTTAATAACTACTTTGCACCCATCAACAATAATATTTAGCGTTTTGAAGTCAATCGCTACTGATTTAAAGTAGTTGCCAACATGCTCACAGTTGGCGAGTATTGCTTGTTTACCAACAAATTTGTTTTCTTCTATTACTGTCCATTCTGCATTGTTTGAAATGAACTTGTAGGTATTTTCAAATTCTCCGTTTGAGAATGCTTTCGCTATTTCTATTTTTGTCATTATTATGCTTTTAGCACAGAAATCTTTACTATAAACGCTAACAATAATCCTCCAATTTGTTTGCAATACAAAGGATGGCTTTGTTACTATCCTTAGATCAATTGAAAACGAGTTTTAATTGAGTCAAAGATTTCTTAAACCCTAGTATTTCAATTACAAAAATCTAAATCTATAGACTGGAAACTAGTCTTATTAAAGAATTGAAGTATCCTCTATTTTATCTTTATCGAACAACTAATCATGGCATGGTCTGAAAATTCTTGCACATGGGTTTGGTAGTTTTCGCTACTGAATTTAGCATCATGGAAAATCTGATCGATTCTAAACGATGGCATATTGCCAGTATAAGTTGTAGAAAATCCAGAACCAGATTCAACAAAGGCATCTTTCATTTCACCCCGAATTGTTTTGTAGGAATAACTGGTAGGTGTATCATTAAAATCGCCACAAAGAATAACAGGATATATGCAATAATCTAGTTTTTCTCTTATAGCATCAGCCTGAACACATCTAATTTTAAAAGCATATTTTAATTTGGCAATAATCCTTCTAATACCGAAAACCGGAACTCCTGCAGTACCTGCTTTTGAAATGGTTTCAACCGTTTTATAATCTTGTCTTTCAAACACAATCGATTTTAAATGTGTGTTTACCACTCTTAATGTTTCGCCCTGAAAAACCACATCAGCAAAAATGGAAAGATTGGCGGCTTTGTTTACCATTTCTACATAACCCTTGTTTACAATTGGGTATTTGGAGAAAATACAAACTCCATATCCATTGGGATTAGCTTCACTTAAACCATCAGCATTTACAATAGAAAAATTTCTATAACGACGAAAAAACTCTCTGAACATGGGTCTTTCAAAGTTCCCACCCAAGTTGGCAAATTCCTGAAAACAAATAATATCCGGATCCAATTTATCTAACTCTTGAAAGAACTTAACTGTATCCTGTATGGGTTTATCATAACCACCCATAAAATGAGTATTAAAGCTGATAACATTCAAATAATCAGAACGATTTCCTTTTAAATCATGCTTCAATTGAAATTGAAAAAACTTTAATCCTGATGGAATTCCAATCAAAAACAAAGCAAGTGAAAGGAAAACCCTTTTATCCCAAAACAAGGCCCAGAAAGGAATAAAAACAAAATTTGTCAAATAAATCATTGGAAAAGCCAATCCAAAAATAGCCAGAGGCCAGAATGTTTTTGGGTCGATTTCAGGCGCTAATAAAGCTGCAATAAGAGGAATTGCAGCAATAATGTTTAAGCCAAAAACTATATGCAGAAATATGATTCTTTTACTCAATTCAATTGTCCTTTCCGAAGTTTTTTAAAATGTCTCTCTCTTTATCACTTAAATAACTCAAACCCTTTTGATTTATTTTTTCTAGAATTCTATCTACTTCTGCTTGAGTTGGTTTTTCATTGCTGTTCACCTTCATGTAACCAGAACGATGGTGAATTTTTAAATTCGATTTTTCTTTAGGTTTGAACAGGTTTTCAATCCAATCAAAGAAACCACTCAGAAAATTATTGGCATAAATTTGTTTGATATAAAAATAGCCAAAAGCTGCTCCACCAATATG